>JACXGJ010013422.1:0-16288 GCA_016801105.1 Esox niger | reverse complement strand
AGCTGCCACTGTCCTGACCCCCCTTCTTCCCGACTTCCCGATGTCTGTCCCTGTCCTTGACCATCTGGTTATGCCCCTCATCTAGGCTGGATTTGAATGGACGCTGGGATTAGCCCACATGCATTGAACTATTAAAACTTGGACTCTTAATATGTTCACCCGGCACAGCCAGAAGAGGACTGGTCACCCCTCGGAGCCTTGTTCCTCTCTAGGTTTCTTCCTAAATTTCGGCTCTCATAGGGAGTTTTTCCTAGCCACTGAAGTTCAACACTACTGTTGTTTGCTCCTTGGGGTTTAAGGTCGGGTGTTTTGTGAAAGCACTTTGCGACAACTGCTGATGTAAAAAGGGCTTTATAAAATAAATTTGATTGAATTTGATACACGAAAGCAATACCTCACAAAGAACTAGGTAAGCTGGGTATCTAAATATGGAGTGTTAATGGGGAACAGGTGTCAGTACTCCGGTGATTGTGATCTAAGACATGAGTTCCGTTCAAGGGAGGCAGGTTGAGTGTTGGTTTGATGAGGAACTGCAGGCATGGGGTGTGATTGAGCAGGTAGAGTTCAATGGTCGCCAGAAGACCTAACAACGATAACACATTTTGTCACGTGAAAAGAAGAGATTCGTGGAATCTACCAGAAATAGTCGCAACTCTGTATATCCGTAAACACTTTAATTGCGGCCTAAAAATAAAATTAATAAATGTCGTTGCATTCAATAGATTCGATATTTAGGTATTCCATGGTAGAGGCACTGTCTATAACCACTAAGCCACGGCATTAAACGTCTCAGTAATCGCTAGACACCATTGAGCATTGTAATAAACTGACAAACATTTATTTGTAAGTTTACTTTTAACCTAGGATCAATGAACTGTATGGCTTTTGCCACTGGCCATTTTAACAGCTTGTTAGCCAGTAATAGGCTTACTAGTATCTACTAACTTCCTAGAAATAATCCTAAGAATTGAGCAATTGCTAGCGAGACTGAAGATTACATTTTCAATGCCAGAAAAATCGCCATAGAACCGTATACAGTTTTAGTTAAGGCTTACTATAACGTAACTACTGTATGTCGTAGCCAGCAATTGTGATTGTCCATCCTCACCCAAAACGCTCAGATGTGTACTTCGGAAATCCATAAGAAACAGTCGCAAAATAACCATAAACTGTTTTTTTTTCAGGTTAACTATAATGTAGATACTGAAGGTTTTAGAGAGCAAAGTTTTAGTCTAAATAGAATCATCCATAATGTGTACTTACTTTGCCTGTGAGGAGATCCGAACACGGGACCTATAGTTTATAGGTCCGCTTCTCTAACCACTACGCTATTTAACAAGGGGGACTTAGTCACTCAGTCACTCAGCAAAAGACATCTGCTCTTCTTGGCCAGCTCTGCTTACACAATCTGGCAAAAGGGTCCAGTATTACAAACAGAGTAGTGCAACTCCCTGAGTGGCAGTACTAAGCAGTAGGTGGATATGGTTAGTGTTGGTTACGGTGTTCAGCAGGGTTACTGTATCTGGGAAGAAACTGTTCCTGAGCCTGCTGCTGCGGAAATGAAGAGACATGTGCCACCTGCCTCATGGTTGGAGGGCAAACAGTTTGTAGCATGGATGTGAAGGGTCCCCGATGATGGTGTGCGCCATATGCAAACACTTCTTGGGCTAGAGGTCTATATTGTAGATTCTTCAAAGTAGGCACACTTTGCATACAGGATTCACATTCAACTGTAGGGCCCTGATCAAGTTTACATACCCTTGAATGTTTGGCCTTGTTACAGACACACAAGGTGACACACATAGGTGAAAATGGCAATTAAAGGTACATTTTAAATACTTTTTGAATTGCAATTAGTGCCTGTGTTTAAATAGTCAATGGGTTTGTTAGCTCTCATGTGGACACACTGATCTGGCTAGATACTGAGTCATGGGGAGCAGAAAAGAACTGTCAAAAGACTTGCGTAACAAGGTAATGGAACTTTGTAAAGATGGAAAAGGATATAAAAAGATTTCCAAAGCCTTGCAAATGCTAGTCAGTACAGTTCAATGAAAAAAAAAAAAAAGGGGAAAACTCAGGGATCTTTTGATCCCAAGCCAAGGTCAGGTGGACCAATAAAGATTTCAACCAAAACTGCCAGAAGAATTGTTTGGGATAAAAATAAAAACCCATAGATAACCTCAGGAGAAATACAGGCTGCTCTGGAAACAGACGGAGTGGTTGTTTCAAGGGGCACAATATGACAATGCTTGAACAAAACTGAGCTGCATGTTCGAGTTGTCAGAAAGAAGCCTTTACTGTGCCAATGCCCCACAAAAGCTTCTGGCACACTGGAATTTGTAGTGACAATCCCAAAATAGAGCTTTATGGTCACAACCATAATCACTATGTTTGGAGAAGGGTCAACAAGGCCTATAGTGAACAGATTACCATCTGGTTCAGCATGGTGGTGACTCACTGATGTTTTGGGGGTGTGTGTGCTCTAAAGGCATGGGGAATCTTGTGAAAATGTATGGCACCCTGAATGCAGCATGTTATCAGTAAATGTTGGCGGACAATTTGCATTCTTCTGCATGAAAGCTGCACATGGGACACACTTGGACTTTCCAGCATGTCAATGACCCTAAGCAATAGGCCAAGATGCAGCAGAAAAAGGTGACAGTTTCGGAGTGGCCACCACAGCCTCCTGACATTAATATCATCAAGCCACTCTGGGGAGATCTCAAACGTGCAATTTAGCAAGACGACCAAGGAATTTGCTTGACCTGGAAGCTCTTTGCAAAGACAAATGGGCAGCTATACCACCTGCAAGTATTCGGGGGCCTCATAAACAACAATTAAAAAAGTCTGCACACTGTCAATGTTGCAAAAGGGGACAATAAACAATATAAAGAACTAAGGCTCCACGGATTTTCAGTTGACTTTTTTCTTAGTTCATCTTTTTCTTTGTTTTGTTTTCTGATTGTGCCATTACTTTATTATGATGCTGCCATTTCAGGTAATACATATTTGTGTAAGGAGGGAGGGTTTGGCAACAATGAATAACACCCTATATCAAGGTGTACCTAAATCTTAGGCAGCTTTATGACTTCAAGTAAAATGGAGCAGAAAAATAGATTTTGTCACGTGCTCAGGTTAAGGATCCTAGAGTGCGTGCTTGGCCGGGGTGGCACGTGAGCTTGGAGGCATGTGCCCAGTCCAGCACAGCAGACCGAGCAGGTTCAGGAATGAACATACACCCGGGGGGGTTCGTTTCCTGGTCCGGGGTTTCAGAGGAGAGCAGACTTCACTGTCTCCTCAACTCTCCACAGCGCAGTGCCAATTACGCAGCCCTTGGGAAGAATAGTGTCGGGTTGCGCGCGCGTCTCTTCTCCGTTGGAGAAGACGCGCGATAGGGCGTCGGGTTTCCCATTCCATGACCCCCGTCTGTAGGTCAGGGTGAAGGCAAATTGTGCGAAAAACATAGCCTAGCAAGGGTTGAGGCGTTTGGCGGAACGGATGTACTTGAGGTTTCGATGGTCAGTCCAGACGATGAATTGTAATTCCACTCCCTCGAGCCAGTGCCGCCACTCCTTCAGCGCGATCTTAACGGCCAGTAACTCGCAATCACCGACGTCGTACTTGGCTTCTGATGGTGACAGACGACAGGACATAAAGGCGCAGGGATGGAGCTTGCCGTACTCGGTGCGCTGTGACAGCACCGCCCCCACCCCAATGTCTGAGGCATCCATTTCAACCACGAATTGACTTGACGGATCGGGTTGAGTGAGGTAAACTGGGTCTTGAGGTCCTGAAAGGCTTCCTCCACCCTTGGGGTCCAGGCAAATGGTGTGTTGCATGAGGTAAGGGCGATCAAAGGAGCGGCCACACGACCTTCCTAGTGTTCGGAGTTGGCCACCCCACAACCGCCTCCACCTTGGAAGGGTCCATGTCCCTTCGGAACGAGAGGGGGGGGCAGGTCCGGACGACCAAAAAGGAGACGGTTGACGTGTGAAATTCACATTTCTCCGCCATGACGAAGAGGCGGTTTTCCAGGAGGCGGAGGAGGACCTGCCTGATGTGCTGAACGTGTTCGACTGGGTCTCTAGAGAAGATCAGAATGTCATCCAGGTATACAAAGGCAAAGCGCCCGATCATATCACCCAGCATGTTGTTGATGAAACACTGAAACACCGCCGGCACATTGGTGAGCAGTCAGCATGGCAGGTTGGGTTCCACCTGGTTATTCTGCCCGCGGACCAGTTGAAGTTGGGATTGTGTCTGAACAACCAGGAGTAACCCAGCACCAGAGGGATGTGGGGTGTGCTGGTGATCAGTAGCCGAATTATCTCCGAGTGATTCCCTGACATCAGCAGTTGGACGGGTTCGGTCCGGGACGTAACCCCTGCTAAACACCTCTCATCCAAAGCCACTGCTTCAATGGCCCCCGGGAGTGGTTCCGCAGAGAGCCCCAGCTGGGTGGCCAAAACGGAATCAATAAAGCTGTCGTCGGCTCCAGAGTCGATCAACACTTGAATCTTCAGCCACTGCCCGTTGTGGCAGAGGGTGGCAAAAAACGGATTCCGGGGACAGGAGATGTCGGTGATAGTGCTCGTTAGTCGTCTCCCAGCAAATAGCGAGCCTGTTGGTTTCCTGATTTATGGGGACAGGTGGCGACGTAGTGCCCTGTACGACCACAGTACAAACAGCTGTTGCTCTCCCTCTGACGCTGGTGTTCCGTCCCATCCAGCCGAAATCAGCCCAATTACATCGTCTCGGGTCAGGAGGCCCCAAACCACCCTATGCGCCCCAGGGTGTGGGCGGAGCGGACTTCAGGGGTACGGCTTGTAGGGAGCCCATGATCTCCTGTAGCGCTGACATGTGCTGACCCAGAACGGCGCTCTGAGAGGAAATAGCCTGGCACACGGCATCCAAATCCGCTGGATCCATGATGGCCGGATCAATTCTGTCACGGGCACAGGTCAGGATCCAAGCGCGGACTTTGGAGGATAGGGGGAGTGGCAGGTGGAGTAGCTTCAGACAGATGCAACACTCTTGAAATAGCTAAACTATTGAGCTATGACCAACGGCCAATCAAACGTTTTGTTGCAAACAGTCAACTGGGAGGCAAAAAATGCACAGAGAAGGCTCAAATTAACTGCAAAAGAACCCATAATCCTCCAGTGACATCATATTCCAGAACGGCAAATTAGCTGGAGGGTCCAGAAGTACAAGGTGTCAAGTGTTCACAGACATGGCTATGGCCAAGTAGGCTGAAAGAAGACAACCACTGAATAAGATTCACAAGTTGAAGTGTATTGACTGGGCAAAGAAATACCTGAAGACAAATGTTTAAAAGGTTTAATGGACAAATGAAATGAGAGTGACTCTTTATGTAACAGATGGATGGGTCCGTAGCTGAGTCACACTACTGTTGTTTGCTCCCTGGAGTTTATAAACAGGTGTTTTTTTTGGCATTTTGTGACAACTGCTGATGTAAAAAGGGCTTCATAAAATACATTTTATTGTTTGATTTAATCACACAGCAAGATGGTATGGGCTGCAATCATTAAGGATGAGGTAGTTCGACCTTTTCGGGTTGAAGATACTGAAAATGGACTGAAACTCAACTCCAGTACCTACTGCCAGTTTCTGGAAGATACTTTCTTCAAACAGTGGTACAGGAAGAAGTCCTCAGCATTTAAGTAGGCCATGATATTTATGCAGGACAATGCCCCATCACATTCATCCAAATAATTCACTGCATGACTTACAAGCAAGGGCCTCAAAGCTGCCTGAATAATGATCTGGCCAACTTCCTCACCTGGCTTAAATCCTATTGAGAACTTGTCAAACATGAGATTTACAGTCAGAGAACATAATACACCTCTTTGTACAACATTTGGGAGACTGTGGTTGCTGCTTCAGCGAAGGTTGATCGTGAACAGAACTGACAGACTCCATGGATGGAAGGCTCATATCAGTTATTGAAAAAAAGGCTGGTTATATTGGTCACTAAACATTTTGAAAGGACAAACATTTTAATTCATTGTCATTTTGTGTTACTTATTTGTTAGTCTGTTAAAATAAACAAGAATAAAAAAGTGAGTTGGGGTTAAATATGTTTTTAATTAGTTGCTTAATAATTCTGCACACCAATTGTTGCCAAATAATTCTGCCCACATACAGTGGATATAAAAAGTCTACACACCCCTGCCAGGTTTTTGTGATGTAAAAGAAGGAGACAAAGATGAATCATGTCAGAAATGTTTCCACTATTAATGTGAACTATAATGTGAACAGCTCAATTGAAAATCAAACGGAAGTCTTCAAGAAGGAAAAATTTAAAATAAAAACCTTACAATTACCTGGTTGCATAAGTGTGCACACCCTATTATAACTGGGGATGTGGCTGTGTTCAGAATTCACATTCAAACTCATGTAAATCCATACACACCTGCCATCATTTGAAGTGATTAATCACAAATAATGTTGTTATCAGCTGTTCTAGTAGGATATTTCTTAGTTGCATCTCAGAGCAAAAACCATTATCCACAGAGAGCTTCAAAGGCATCAGAGGGATCTCGTTGAAAGATATCAGTCAGGAGAAGGGTACAAAATAATGTCCAAAGCATTAGATATACCATGGAACACAGTGAAGACATTCCAGCATCAAGTGGAGAAAATATGGCACAACAGAGACATTACCAAGAACGGCAAGACGGAAGCCTTTTCTAATAAAGAAAAATATCTTAGCCAGGCTGAAGTTTGCAAAAACAAACATCAAGTCTTGTTATGGTCTGATGAAACCAAGGTTGAACTTTTTGGCCATAATTCCAAAGGGTATGTTAGCCGCAAAAACAATACTTCACATCACCCAAAGAATACATCATGCTTTGGGGCTGTTTTTCTTCAGCTGGAACTGGGGCCTTAGTCAGGGTGGAGGGAATTATTAACAGTTCCAAATACCAGGCAATTGTGGCACAAAACCTTCAGGCTAGAAAGATGAAGATGAAGAATAAGTTCACATTTCAGCATGACAATGACCCAAAGCACACATCAAAATCCACAGAAGCATGGCTTCACCAGAAGATTAATATTTTGGAATGGCCCAGCCAGAGCCCAGACCTTGAACAGCTGTGGGGTGATCAGAAGAGGGCTGTGAGATGTCCACGCAATCTGACACATTTGGAGCGCTTTTGCTAAGAAGAGTGGGCAAATATTGCCACGTCAAGATGTGCCATGCTCATAGATTCCTACCCAAAGAGAGTGCAGTAATAAAATAAAAAAGGTGATTCAACAAAGTATTAGTTTAAGGGTGCGCACAATTATGCAACCAGGTTATTGTGAGTTTTTTTTTTTTCTCCTCAAAGATTTCAGTTTGTTTTTCAATTGAATTGTTCACGTTAGAGGTCGTTTTAAAGGCTGAAAAAGTTTGGACATGATTTATCTTTGTCAAAAACTTTTTACATCACCATAGTCTGACATTTTAACATTTTAACAGGGATGTGCAGACTTTTTATATCCATTGTATATATTCCCCTGAGAAAGATCAAAACTCACTTTTCCTTTGTTTAACATACATGTTTGAGGTTTAATTATATTTTAGATTGACTTAGAGCATTGTGTGTGTTCAACAATAAAATCATTCTTGAGGAAAACGATTTTCCTAATAATTGTATAATAACAGTATATATTATATATAGTATAGCATATATATATATATATATATATATATATATATATATATATATATATATATATATATATATATATATATATATATAATTTATTTTTTGTCTTTGTACAGGACATCATGTTCTTTGAAAAAAACTGTGGTGGAGATCAACAGTGTTCAGTATTTTGATGAGACAGAAAGATAGTGTCTACAAGACTGTATTGTTTTTGATAATGTATGTCTTTAACATGATTATTTCTTAAGTATTATATATTAATCACAAACATACACCCATTTTAATGGATAATTCTACCATAACTAATGGTTCTACTAGTCCTGATTTGTGATGGAGATTTATGCATGAATCTTGTTCACAGAAATGTGTCTTGACATATGATTCATGGAAAGCAAATGTTGACTAGCATTCATTGGAAAGGTTACCTATGATGCTTGCTGAGCAACATTGTAGTGTTACGTGCCACAAGAGGATAGGGATAACTGATATTACTGACATCCCAGAGTGGGCTGTCTCGGCATGACAGGGAATATAATAGAATGAATGGAGAGGTGGGAGGATTTATTGAAAGTCAATGGTTAATTAAAAGTCAATAGTGCATTATGTACTAATTTAGTAGCATACATAGGCAGGATCATTCACTTTCATGTATTTTGCTTCCTAGTATTTTTAAGAGGTATGCAACGTGTTTCACGACACTCGTCCAGGCAGCACAGTAGTTGGTAATGGCATTATGAACGTTTGTAAGAAGACTGCAACGGGCTGGCTTCTGTGGTAAGGTCTAGGTCAGGTATAAGCACCAAGCTAGAACGCACTTCTACATGACGTCAATTGGATGCGGCGGGAAAACAGTGTGTATTCGTTGTAAACAAGCGCCAGTTTTCTTTGAAAAGGGAAAATATTTGCATTTGTGCTCTAGGTATTCAGTTAAAAACATTTAAAATACATACTACTCAGATAATTGGTATTTCTTTCGTATTAACTTTCAACATTAACGGTAAGTAGTTTGTTCTTCCCCTCCTCTCCACGTCATGATTCCCATTTTGACCGTTAGGGTTGTGAATCTGTTTTTGTGTGCTGTAACGTTACGCGTGCTTCACATTAAATCTATTGCTATTTAGTTATAGTATCTAGATAATTGCATTCTGTTCATCAGATTATAACACCACAAATTATTTCGCTATTCCCAAAGTACACTGAGCAAATCCCAATTAAATAGATGCATTTGTTCAGGCCAGTTTCTCTGTTTTCCCCAGATGAAAAAACACTAATATTTAATTAATTTATGCCTCCCATGATAAGTCACTATAAAAGCAGCATTACTTTTACAATATTTGATATGACTGCCTTTTCCTCAACTATTTCCACTCTTTTCAGGTAAAGGCTGTACACAGTGGACCAGGGCTTTTGAAAGGAGATGAGAGACAGTAGAGGCAGCTTGGCACAGAACCATTGGACCAATGAGCTGGCATGTGCAGGGGTCCCAGAGACAAGCAGACTGGAGGCCACTGGGTCAGAGCTTGTAGTGAATCCTACAGCGCCTCAACATGTCCGTAGTTGTTCTGTGTATGTCAAGCTAGATCAGCATGAGAAAGAAGCTGTCATGTTTGGGATTGAAAACCATATTGGCATGGACCGGGAAGAAGAAGGTTTTAGTTGGGGAGAACAAGGAGATGATGATTGGACAGCACCACTTCTTTCACCAACCCATCATCAGATTAGACACACCCCCCGGGACTCTGGTAGCACCTTGCAAGCAAAAATTCTGCCCAATGTTTTTAGGGTGCGTAGGCTGCTGCGCTGGCAAAGCCTGAACAGGACTGTAAACCTTCACACTCGCCTGACCTTGCATTGGAGGACTTGGTGCCAGTGGGCTAAACGAGCAGGAAAGATAGGTCTGAGGTACGGGCGGGCTAGGGCAAAATGGCGGCACTGTAGGTGCAGAAACCGAAAACTTCACAGCAGACAGAAGCCAGGGCTGTCCTGTTTGAATGGAGGATTTAAAAGCTGTTTTCAGAGGGAAGATCCAGAGGAAGGAGATGGTATGTCACATTATCATTATTAATAAAAAAAAAAAAGGTTAGATGTGTCATGAAATAATCATATAATATTTTTCTACAACTAGTAGTATCTAGATTAATGAAATGAGCAGAAATCAAGCACGATCGATCGCTGGCTGTTCCGTAGATTGTTAAATGGTTCATTTCGATTATTTATTCGTTCATTATAATTCTCACATGGCCTGCACCCATCTTCTGTTTGAACTTAGACCCATGGGCGCATGCGACAAATGGACATGTAATAAATGAGGTGGCAAGCAGTGCAGCTAAGGTTTGGCAGAGGGACAGGATGGGTTTCAAAGATTCTCCTACAGGCCTGCCAACCATCTCAAGGGGTAAACCAAATCCCCAGCAACAACTCAGCGGCGAACACATAGCCTGTGTACAAGGTATTGTACAGGTCAGAAATTGGAAACAAGTGCAGTCTACTTTTATGGACCCCTATTGAAAACGTACAGTTCATTATTTATTCAACCTAGATGTGGAAGCACAACAAAGTACTGAGGTGATTGGATGTGTAGCTTACTGCAAATGGTCAACGTCAACATGTAAATCATTTACAAACCAGCAGAGACTGCTTTAGTTGGGCTCCAGACTAACGTTTTTCACGCAAAATATATACTTAGGTCATAAGTCTATTAAGGACCGTGGAACCGCTCTCCTTTTTCCCACAGGTATGTTGGAAGAGTTTCTGCAGCAGTACGGCAGCATGATCCCCATCCATGTGGATGAGGTGGTGGATAAGCTCCAGGAGATTTACCCCAGCGAGAGCTTCTCCGATCCACACAGGTTTGTCGCAGTAGCAGGACATGAACCATGACACAGGGTTATCAGCATCCATGGTCATGTTCATTAAGGCTACAAAATAGGGTGTTGTTTTTAAAATGTAGTAACGGAAAATGTAAATTCACATTTCTGTAGCATTACAGTTCTAGTCAAAGGTTTAGACACATCTACTCATTCAAGGGTGTTTTTATTTGTACTATTTTCCACAATCAAATTACATACATGGAATCAGGCAATAACCAAACAAGTATAAGGGTTGTATGGGTACATTCATATTTTACATTCTTCAAAGTTGCAATTCCTTGCCTTGATGAGAGCTTTGCACACTCATGGAGTTTTCCAAAGACCAGGTCATCTGATGTATCACCCTCCTTTGTCAAATAGCCGTTATGTAGCCTGGAAAAACAAATGATTGTCCCACTAAATGCAGACCAGATGGAATGGCGTATCGCTGCAGAATGCTGTGGTAGTCAGGGTGTTTGAATGTATCATCAGTTCTAAATAAATCACAGTGGGAACTACACATGCATAGATCATCTGTTCACCCACTTTTCATCACACAAAGATAGGGAAATTGGAATTTTGACTCATCAGACTAAAAGACAGATTTCCAATGGTTTAAATAAAATGTTCCATGTTTCTTGGCCCAAGCCAGACTCTTCTTATTGGTGTCCTTCAATAGTGGTTTCTTTGCAGCAATTTTACTATAAACTGATCAGCCATAACATTATGATCAAAGACAGGTAAAGTGAATAACACTGATATTCTTGTTATCATGGCACCTGTGGAGGGGATATACAGGTGCTGGTCAATTAGAATATCATTTTATTCTAATTGAATAATTTGTTGAATCATTAGTTGTAAGTTATAATCATCAAAATTAAAAGGAATGAACAATTGAAATATATCAGTCTGTGTGGAATGACTGTATACATTATAAAAGTTTCACTTTTTGAATGGAATTACTGAAATAAATAAACTTTTTGATGTTAAAAAAGACCAGCACCTGTATTAGGCTAATTATATGACCAGCACCTGTATTAGGCAGCAAGTGAACATTCTGTCTTCAAGGTTGATGTGTTAGAAGCAGGAGAAATGGGCAAGCGTAAGGATCTGAATGACTTTGACAAAGGCCAAATTCTGATGGCTGGATGACTGGGTAAGAGCATCTGCAAAACAGCAGCCCTTGTGGGGTGTTCGTCAAAGAAAGGAAAAGCGGTGAACCGGCGACAAAGGCTTATTGATGCATGTGGGGAATGTAGGCTGGCATGTGTCGTCCAATTCAACAGATGAGCTACTGTAGCTCAAATTGCTGAAAATGTTTATGTTGGTATGATAGAAAGGTGTCAGAACACACAGTGCATCGCAGTTTATTGCGTATGGGGCTGCAGACCAGTCAGGGTGCCTATGCTGACCCCTGTCACTGCCAAACGCGCCTACAATGGGCACATGAGCATCAGAACTGGACCACGGAGCAACGGTAGAAGGTGGCTTGGTCTAATACATCATGTTTTCTTTTACATCATTTGGAAGGCCGGATGCGTGTGTCGCTTACCTGGAGAACACATGGCACAAAGATGCACCATGGGAAGAAGGCAAGTGTGTTGGTTTGGTCAATGTTCTGCTGGGAAACCTTGGGTCTTGCCATTCATGTGGATGTTACTTTGACACATACCACCTACCATAGGATGGTTGCAGACAATGTGCCCACTTTCGTGGCAACTGTATACCCTGATGGCATTGGCCTCTTTAAGTCGGATAATGCACCCAGCCACAAAGCAAACATTGTTCAGGAATGGTTTGAGGAACACAATGAGATCAAAGTGTTGACTTGGCCTCCAAATTCCCCAGATCTCAATCCATTCAAGCATCTTGGCATGTGCTGGACAAACAGGTCCAATCCATGGAGACCCCACCTTGTAACTTACAGGACTTAAATGAAACAAATACTACAGAGTAACTTTTAACAAGGCACATCTGGTAATTGAAATGCATTCCAGGTGACATCATGAAGCTGTTTTAGAGAAGGCAAAGAGTGTGCAAAGCTGTCATCAATAAGAAACGTTTTTTATTTGCTGAACACTCTTTTTGGTTTCATAGTTTTGATTTCTTCACTGTATTTCTACAATGTTGAAAATAAAGAAATACCCCTGACTGAGTGGGTGTTGTTAACTTCCTGTTCCGGTGATGTCCAAGAACAAAATGTATGCAACCAGAAAGACAGGGGAGAGTCTTTATTCAGCATGAGACGTTGATGTTAACAGTACATAGTTCCCTCTCTCTCTCTCTCTCTCTCTCTCTCTCTCCAAAGAATACAGGAACAGTACTTATACCGAATACAAGGGAGGTGGTCCCTCAATGGTCAAACCCAGGCAAATACCCTCCAATAAGAAAGGCATAAATGACCCTTGTATGGGATGTTACAGCATATGGTCAATGGTCTTATCCCTCAAGCCTGTGACAGTCACATGGGCAACTCCCAGCAGGAGGCATGGAAAGGACGTGTGTCCTATCTATACACCTCTGCTCAGAGTTAGTCAGTACATCTGTATTGTGTTAAGTGTCTCTAGCCTACTTTCTCTCAGTTCCCCTTTCAATAATCTATTAATTAATCATTACATGTTGATAAAACTAGAAAAATAAAAGTACAATCCAATTCCTAATGAACTGAAAAGGTACAAACACTTCTGTTAAAAAACAATAAGGAAAAATAATAAAAAGGATAATCTGGCCTATGAGGATTTATTATTCCTTAAATGAAATGAAAATAAGATGCAGTGGACACAGCATGCCCTGACTCATAGCACTGTATGGCATTGCAATCGTAGTGACCATTGTGATCAATCTTTACCATACACATCAAATCCCAGGCTACTATCAGTCTAACCTATGTCCAACAGAAACAAACCTAACATGACATATTCATGAAATGCATAGTTCATTCCCAATAAAACCTTTAAACAATCAAAGTCCCCCCTTGTCCATATCATGAGTCATGCATCAACATCATACTAACAACCCACCATATTCTGAACGTAACACAACATTCAACTCTACTGAATGTACTAGTGACAGTTTCAACCTTTGAAAAGGAATATGGCACTATTAAACATAACAGGATAGCTGTTGTAATTATGACTATTAAGCAACTTCACAAACAAACAAGTGTCAATGACCAATGTTAAGGTAGTGATCATAAGTAGTCTTCTGCCTGTCTTGTGAGGAATGAACATACATTCAAGATCACAATGCCTGTCAATTTAGGAAAACAATTGATTGTTAGGAATGAAACTAGATTCCCATCAAATGTCCTGTAGTCTTCAGTCTTCCCTGTTTTGTATCAGTGATGTAAAGTTCCAATATCAGTTATTGCAGTCAGTGTGATGTGGACCCAGCTAATTTCCTGGTTGTCCTAACAAGTCAGTGTAGGTGTGTAAAGGAACAGTGAGCTTCCAAAACTTCACTAATTCAAGATTAACACCACAACAGTGTCTTCCACTGTGATGGAACCATGTGACCTGTCCAGTCAACTGTCCTGTGTTACTCTGACCCGTAGTATGTGGAGTCCTTCAGGTGGATTGTCCTCTCATCTCGCTGTTGATGATTCATCTAGAAATCAAGTGTGAAACCAAGTGGTCTGACCCTGGCATCTTTCTGCCATGGGAGTGGTCAGGAAGATTTGGAACTGATTCGACCAGTGTTGTTAAAGAAATCCTTCTAGAACATGTTGCTGGTACTCACACACTCAGTTGTCTGTGTCCAGGCAGTGAGGTGATGTATCATCAGAAAAGGGGTTGTGATATCCCGATCTGTTGAAACTATAACTGCAAAACAACGATTTGTGTGGTTCAACAGTCCATCGGACTTTCAGCCTCTGAGTATGGTTCCGTCAACTCCCAAAAATTAAGACAGTAGATCAGTCCTGAAAACTTGTAGATCTCAGAAGTTCCATCATTCAGGTGAAGTGTACCCCTTATTCAGAAAAGTTTCCATAGAAGTCTATGTCAAATTTCCTTTCCCATCCAGAACTGGGTTTTTTGATGTTTCATTCAATGTGCTACGTTTATGCTCGATAGAAAATGGCAGTGGAATGAGATTCCATTGTCCAATCAGACTTGACTTCACTTAGCCAAATCAAAAAATTGTTACATTATGTTATTCCACCATTAACATGGTAGACCTTACGTCAAACAAACAGTTTCCAAATTAACCAATTAAAATATACTGTAGATGTAAAATGTTAAACATAACAGATGCCAATGCTGTTATAACCATGCAAACATAAAAAAACTGTAACTCCTTATAAGTACCAATGTGATTTGCTTTGAGCCCTAAGCTCAACATTTTCCAATCATAATCAGTTATCATATCATACATCCTCCCTGCTTTCACTTAATTAAGTCAATGGAAAGTGACACCATGAGTGAAAGCAGAGTTGCATCCTGTATATAAATCAAAACAAAAGTTAACATGTTAAAAACATGAACATTAACTAACAACATCAAAGACATCAATGTGCAACACAGTCGCATGTGCCATATAACCTATTAACTCTTATTTGGCCATCATGCATTTATCAATTCCTGTATTGTCTTGGCATATGTCTAACTAAATTGGTTTTCCCACTAGGAGATAAGCTGCACAGCCAAATTGTAGGAGAAAACCTCCAGCCCAATTCCAGTGGTATACCAACTGCAACCACCAGGGTGATTATATTAGCATATCCACAGCACCAAAATTGTACAGGCAATGACCCAACTACCTTGTGACAAAAACAATGTCTTGATTAATCTTCTTCATTTAAGTAAAATTCTCCAACTTTTATTCCAAATCGTGGCGGTTAGCCAAATTCTAATCTTTTGTACATTTTCTTTTACCATGTCTGTGGTTCTATTTACAAAAATGACTATCATAAACTATGGGGATAACTTTTTGGTCTCTATCCTCACTACAGTTGGTTTCAAAACTATACGTTTCAACATTAAAGCAATTGAGAGAAAAATATATTTAGCTTTTTCTTAATGTTTGATTATCCCAAAACCGAATATGCTTGTGTTGGTGAAATCACCATAGTTGAGACCAGTCTGAACATTGAACTTTAACCCTAATAGGCAACCATAAATCAATGTAATGGGAAAAGCAGAGAGCCATCCCAGGGGGTCTGCCCCCCTTCCTGGAGTTCAGGACCTTACACAGTTGCTTTTAGGCCATAAAAGACAAATGTTTGTTTAAAGTATACAGAATTTAAATTCCCACACATTAAAAATCTGACATGGTCCTCAGACTATCCTTTAAATTTAGCCAACATCATTCGTTAACTGAAGATTTAGATTTAGTGTCCAACTCATATTTTTAGCTGTTTGTATCTACACAGCAAAACAACATTAGGGTGGAAATTAGGTAAACTCTTAAGAATGGCGATGTAGACAGAAAAACAGATGTATGACGTCACCAGAATCAAGGTACAATTAGTGATCCAAAGGACACTCAATGTAGGCCTTGAGCACTATTAACATCAATACCCTATTTGTTCATTAATCAGTTTACCATCTTAGAATTTAAACTCCGTTAAACTATCATAAGTTTGGGGTTTGGACAGATTGGCAGAGGCAGAACGGTTGGTGTAATACACCATGTCTTTAATGAAGATTAAACAGAACAAACAAACTCAAAGCAAACTTACAACTGGGTGACATAGCCTACGGCTAACAACCAAAATAAACCACAACTACGTGCACAAACATTCAACATAAGTAGGTTCCCCAATTG
>JACXGJ010013421.1:0-16289 GCA_016801105.1 Esox niger | reverse complement strand
ACACACACACACACACACACACAAACCTACCTTCAGGGCCTCATGTCACTAATTCAGAGTAAACTGCATTTGCATGAGTCTATACCACAAGCCCGTTGCTCAGTAAACAAACCTACTCCAGAGGGAATAAATAATTCTAATACCTATAAAGGGAGCACTGTGCTCTCCACGCGCGCACGTGCGTGCGTGCGTGCGTGCGTGCGTGCGCACAGTCAGCGCTGTTGGTCTATGTTGTGTCTATCTGCAGTCACAGTTTGTCTACACTCGGGAGTGTTTTCAAATTGTTTCTAATGCCAGACACGTCGAGTGTTTTCATATTGTTTCTAATGCCAGACACGTAACTGGGCTTTGGCCCGGAAAGGCCCTGCTTACATTCCCAGACAGTTCGGGAGGACGGACTTCGTGATGCACCACGGTGTTGTTGGGAAAAGGGGAACATGCCAAATAAAAACACACCGCTCTCTTCATAAAGACACACACAGGCTGAGCAGCGGGCAAGTTCTGGGACTACAAGTAGCACGATTCTGTGTGTGTGCGTGTGTGCGTGCGTGCGTGCGCGTACCTGGTGCAGGGCAGTCAGTCCATCCTCGTTGTACAGGTCTGGACTGACACCAGTGTTCAGCAGCTCCCTCACTGCAGAAAAAGTCACAACATCATTCCTTATGACTCAGCAGGCCACAGAGAACAGATAACCTCTGCCCTGGCAAAGCATGGATAAATGAGGGTTAAGAGTGACCAGTATAATTACCCTTAATCGCGTGTGCTAACAATAACAGCATTGAAAGCAAAAGCCGGGTCTGATAAGCTTATGGCAAGACTCAAATAAAATATGCATGAATCATTTCCTCTGTAACTGGGTGTTTATAGAGCGTCTCACACATGCCTCAAAGCAGCCATTGCAAAGTAACAGTGAGGGTTCTCTATCAATTCATCCATCTACAGGCAGCCTTTGGGTGGCATGTCAATAATACAGAAATGTGATGAATGAAGAAGTTTTTCCATCTTCTTTTAATGAATAAACATTGAAATAATCATAACTGAAAATAACTGACATCAGGTGGTGTCTAGACACAATGACTAATACTACATTTCTAAATGTATTCCCTGATGACAATTCTCCTTTAACACAAGCTCTTTTGATAAACATTGGACGAGCTTTTCAGTGAATGTTTTAGACTGAGACTGGAGAACCCGATGCAGTACTGTAGAACAATTCAATAGTCAAAAAGTCACTATTTTTTAAGAAAATCATTGCCCCTCTCATTTGTTGGACCATTTAAAACCCAGATTCAAAATATCCTGATAGTACCCAAACAGAACTAAAAGGCATGAGGCAACACAGAAATCCTGCCCCCCAGGCTTTACCCAATGCAGGGGCAACTACTTTGGGGACGATTACACGTGGCTCTGACAAGGTTCTACAGGGTCAAGGACCAGGAACGTGGTGATGGACTCACCCTCCTCCAGGTCGTTACGAGCTGCGGCCTCCAGCAGGGTAATGTTGTTGGGGAAGACCACTCTGCGAGCCCGTCCCTTTGTCTTGTCACCCTTCTGGCCAGCCTTGCCAGCGCTGCGGGCCGTGTCCTTCTCCATTTGGGCCCAGCCCTTCAACTGCTGGGCCCGTCGCTTCTGGGCGTGCTTTAGGCGCTCCGTGGCGCTCAGACGTCCGACCGTGGCCATCTCGTCGAGCAGCTCGCCGTGCTCCGCCATGCCACGCCGCCGCCCACCGCCCGGGGTTCGCTACACCCCCTTCCCCCTCCTGCAGTCCTGTTTCCCTGCTCTTATCTGATCTGGTTCTGTGTTTCACAGGTAGAAACTGAGAAATGGGTCAAAACTGTTGGGGTCTAAGGTCAAACAATACGGAGTTGTTTGTTTTTTAACTGAGCCAGGTAAAGGACATCTCCACGGTCAAAATAAGTCCAAGCTGATAGCCTTTTTAAGTAACAGCGTCTCTGTCGTGTGTCTACAAGGTACCTCCTTGCCTATGGAAATTCAAGAACCACAGTGGAGGCGAATCACCGCAGAACGACTGGTTCATATCCTAGATGTTTATGGAACCTCTCCCTCTGGACATGAAGCAGTACATCCATAACCAAACCATCCAGATGATGCTGACCATGTTCCCGTCCTCAAATCCATTTTATCTCCTAATCGATGGTTACTTAAACATAGAGGTCCCCGGGCCAGGAGTACATACTGAGTCCAGACTGACAAGAAGCTGGATAGAACAGTTCTGGAAATCTTGAGGCGAGCTAAACCTGGGGACCTAGAGGAACCAGGGCACAGAAGCGTTCACATTGTTAGAACATGAGGTACATGAGAGAAAATTGTCAAGTCCACCAACAAAATTACTTGACTCACAAGGAGGTATTTACTAACAGTATAGTAAGGAATCTAAGGGCAGGGGTTCGTCAGAGGTGGGCGGCTGCTTCAGGATTGGACCCTTGTCAGACTATTCCAGCCCTGTGACAGGCCAGTGCAGGCCCGGGCTTCAGGAACCAGGAAGTCAGGCATCAAGAATCCATTGTGCTTCTTAGGACACAGAACGTTCTACGCCCTCCAACAATACCTGCGAACGGAGATAGAGTTAGATAGAGAGCCCTGTGAGCGTAGCGCACACAAACGCCAGTCCCCAGACTCTACGTCTAACCCCTCCTTCTCCAACATGTCCCTCCACTCTCACTGGTCTCCCCTGATGAAACCAGACACAAGATGCCTTTCATTAATGATTGACACACCCTGCCTGCCCAGAGCGCCGGCCTGTCGGCTCCGGCACCGTCAGCCCTGTGATTGGTTAGAGTGGCGGCAACATACCAGAAGGGGTGGTGATTAGCGCAGTTTTAGTACCGGATGCTTATTTGGGCGCTAAATGCTAGGCTAGCGGTGTCCCATCAGGGCTGTCACCAAAGCCCAGGCCCCATCCGGGCCCGTTCATCACCTCGCCCGCCAATCTCCTCCCGGGCAATTCATTCATTATTCAGCCCAGCCCGTGAGGCGCTGAGAGGAAGGTCAACCAGGCGCGCTGAGCAAGACAGGGAGGGAGGGAGCATGCTCCGGCGGCGAACCGAGACCGCTGCCACACGGGCCCAACAGAGCGGACCAGGGCTGGGAGTCACAACACGCAAAAGACCGAGCAGTACGGACAACAAACGACAGGTGTCACAAATACCTGTCAGGCATGGGTCTTTGCTGTTAGGCCTGTAGTATGTACCTATGGAGACACCAGCGAGGTAGGCTAGCGCCGCCCAACGACGTTACTACTAGTCTTCAAATAACTGACCGGGTTTGCAGAACGTACAACACTATAGCTTAAGAAAACTATATTTAGGATGACCTTTCCTTCGTCAGTGCCCAGACCACAATGTAAGGATTTCCTTGGATTCATTCAGGATGGGAGCTCAAC
Source organism: Esox niger (assembly GCA_016801105.1). NCBI lineage: Eukaryota > Metazoa > Chordata > Actinopteri > Esociformes > Esocidae > Esox > Esox niger. The sequence continues at coordinate 12,886 of JACXGJ010013421.1, read as the reverse complement.
CCACCAATAAAGCAAGTGGCACTGTCAAGCACAGAGGAAGAACAAGATAAAATCCACTGCGAGCCAGCCTTCAGATACTGCAACATACATACCTTTCTGCAATGCATGTTGGTTTCCTCTTCCTTAAACAAAACCCAAACCGACCCAGATGACGCGGACCAACTGACCAACAGAATTTGCTGCTGGTGACACGTAGGCTACATGCTACAAACTAAATCACCATGGCTGTTGCCAAGTAGCGCCCACACACCACAGAAACGTTTATAAAACTGTGAGCCATACGTAGCTACAGACAAAACAGAGAAAAGAGTCGTTAGTAAGACAGTTAAGGAGACCGGGAGGAAGAATGAAGACACCATTTTATCCCTCGTAATCATTTCAGGAACTTCAGGGTACGAGCAGAAAAACTAACCATACAATGTCAACTGTAAGGGTAACCGAAGAGTCCTATTCAACACACCACACCAGTGGAGGTGTGTACAAAACTACCCATACTTCTCATCATCTCGTCAGGCGAGACAGAGGTAGCGGCGCAGCACGCAACTTATCCAGAATAACAGATCACAGGTTATAAAACCAGTGTTGCCCCGTCATCGCATACGCCGCGGAAAGTTCTGAAGTGATTCCGGACGCACCCAGCCTTACAGACCTACGTGATCGAGCGCTGTCCTACGTCTATGCAGGTTGCAATCGGAAAACCTCAAACTTCCTTTTCCTGCTCTGTCTCTCAGTTTACTAGACACCCCTTAGGCTCACCAGACCACCAGTGAATAGGAAACCAAGACAATATCACCACTTGTGCACATTGGCCAATGACACCAAGACAGAGTGATTTGGTTTATCTACAGGCCTAGGTCTCTCGCCGGATAAGAGACGACGCTCATATTTCTGGGACATCACAACTGCCTGGTGACTCAGCAGACATTCATAAACAGTCACAGATATCTTGGGCCTCGGTCTGGGAACAGGAAAGTTGCAGGCTCCTGCAGCTGAACTTTCACCCTTTCACCCTTACGGGGGTTGAGGCAGACAGAAGATGTATTTACAGAGCTGGAGACGGACGAGCTTTTAGGGCGGAAGGACGTCAACGGTCGTCTGTTGCATATGAACTGCAGCACAAGGCAAACCAAGCGCCAGCCAGTCATCAAGCTAGTCTGAACCAGAAGCGGACCTGTCACCCAGCACAAACAGACCCAAGACTCGGAGCAGAACTTTTATAAAAGGACTACATGTAACAGTTGAAACCACACGCACAAACCAAAAAATGCAGGGCACTACAAAAACAATTAAAGCAGTTAAACACCCCAATGCTAACTGTGGGACTGCATTAACTTAAACACAATCTCCATGTCACAATGTGTGTCCATAAGAGAGGACAACGAGTTCCCTGGAGGGCTGTCAGGTTCAGAACAATACCAGCCACTGTGGCTCTGGAGAACATGAAGAGCACACACACACTTGTTTCTACACAGCCCTTCTCCAACCCCAACCAGAACCAGCAATCCGCCCAAACTGACTCTCAAGTGCGTGGTCTCGCTCAAGGCCATCTGCATGTCAACCACACCCTGATCCCGCTCCACAGAAATGACTACCTGCAAGACGGTGTGTGTGTGTGCGTGTGTGTGTGCGTGTGTGTGCTCGGCTGTAAATAGAGTGAATAGCAGGAGGAGGGAAAAGGAAATCGAAGATAATTTACTGGTGGACTGGGAGGGACACTACTCTCAGTAAGCATATTTCAAGATAGTTAAACTATTCTGGCAGCAAGCAGATTAGTTTGTCATTTTAATGGGCCATGTCACGGGGTAGACATGCTGAACTGTTGACCGATCACTAACCGTACCCAGTTACCTAAAGCAGGAGAGAGTTACGCATTAGTCCTCCGTGGTCCGGTCGCAGGCTCTTGGGAGGCCCAGAATGCTCATCGGGGTTCTTAATGTATCAGTGTATTTTGGGTTTGGTCACGGTATGTTTGGAACTGTTTACAAAGAGTCACCGTGTCAATGAGTCATTGACTTCGCGTGGCGAAGACAAGGAAGGCTGGCTGTTCTGTGGGTGGGGTGGACACTGACTGGCTCTCACATTCATGTGTGTTTTGGTGTAGCAAAGAGGTATTTGAAGGATAGAAGGATGCTGTGACTGGGATATGGAATCATTTACTTATTTTTTAAACAACTAACAATGGGGATATTTGTCAAATCCATCATCCCATTTAATTTGAAACAACCTAAATGTGATTTCTCAAGTCTGATGTGGAGATATTCAGCCGTTTTTGCTCCAAACACTTCGAAATGATTTTTGAGCAAGATTTGGACCTTAATGCGGTCCCTTTTCCCCTCACAGGGCCACACAAACCCAACATACAGTACACTGGGGACACAGCTAGCAGCTTCTACGGGCTAACAATGCTGAATCAATGTTGTTCTGGAATGATCCCGCCACTTGAACTGCTGCCCAGTGGCCTAATCTCCTGTTCAATATTCCAAAAGGCCTTTCTCCATCCCAGCTTAAAAATGGTTTAGTGTGCAATTAAAGCACAAAGCGGAGGGACGGGAAAGAGTGTGTGTGACTAAGCGAGTGTGTAACGGGAGAGCAGGACGATTTGTGTGTGCTTCATAAACCCAGTCACGTGTGGGCCGGACCGGGCTTTTAACTATGTTGCCCCAACCGCTCAGCACCATGAGGCTACAGGGGAAACGTAAGAGGAAGACCGACATGAGGTGGAGGGGAAGTGGAAGGAAACAAAGGCAAGAGGATGTGAGGGAAAGAGTGATGGAGACACAGAGGAATGAAAAGGATGAGGCGGAGACAGACTGAAAGCAACTGTTTAGATGGATTTTGTTCAGTAAGCACAAAATGAGAGAAGGCTGTGGTTAGCCATTACCAACTGCACCAAAACACTAACTTCATAAGAACACATGAAATTGTTTCAATTGAAAACTAAGAGACTATATTTTGGGGATTGTCAGGCAAAGAGACTTTTTCCAACCATCGTCCATATTTAAAGTTAGGCATAAGACAATCTCTTGATTTCTGGCCTAAAAGACAAAAAAATAGGCCTTTCTTAAATTACACTCATAAAAATGATTCAAAGTTATTAAAAATACATTGACACGCTATAATAAATTAAGGTAGGATTTCAATACCGTGTATCACTTTGTTAAAATCTATTCAATATGAAAGAACCAAGGGAATATTTTAAAGGAATCGGCTCAATGAGAGAAGGTTAAGTAACAAATGTATTTGTGCCACATAATAGTTTTGACTTAAAATCAGAACTTACCATCCAATAAACAGAGCTTTATCAATGACAGTAATCTTGGTAAAGGCTATATTATCTGGTTCGTTTTAAAACTGAACATTGGCCCCCAGGAATTGGGCCTCCATTTACTGACATAGAGAAAGGTGAGATAGTGTGTTTACTGTATGGTTGAACGAGCAGTTTTATTAGGTTAGGCTTCCATTCCCATGTGTCAAAAATATAGTGATGATAATAGAAAAGACCTCAGAGAGGCATTTTACCGCCTTCGGAAGATTTGGCGAGATTTAAATAACTCAACCAAAGCCTAAGCAAAAGCATACGTTTACGTAGATCTGCATGTGCTGTGTCGCAACATGGCCTTGACTATTGTGTTAATCTCCAGAATTTGTGATAACATAGAAAATATAATACAGCATTGTGACTGTGTTACTCAAGTTCCAGCTGTAACCTCTACCTCTCCTCCACTAGATCTCCTTTAAGGACAATAAGAAATGTGACCTGCTTCTGCTCTTTCAACAGACTGATTCTTAATGAAAACAAATAAGTGTTCTAACTTATGCAAAGCCAAGGGAAAGGGAGGCAGATGAGGTGAAAACAGTCATAGCATATATAATTTCCCATCTGAGGAGAACCATGAACAAGGGCATGTCTGATTTGGCATTGAATTACAGTTGCTTTTGAGTGCCTTATAAGGCGTGTAAAAGGTTTGGACGTTGTCCGTTACAACATAAAAAAATATATACACACACTAATCCATTCAAAAGCCAAGGCCCATATTATAGTTGACCAAAACAAAATGTTAGCAATGGTCAGGGTGACGATTAGTTCTTCGCCTTCCAAACTCAACTATTAAGTTGTAAAGTGTATCCCTACGAAAGGAAATATTCTGGAATTTGAACTCCTGGGAAAAACCTTTATTGTTTTCCCACAGACAATTTCTGGGGGAGCACCACCAGACCCCCCGCCAAATTATGCCCAGACACAAAGTCGGAGAACATAGTAATCATAACTTCACTAAAACAGAAATAATTTGTCATGTATGATTGGTGATGCACTAACCACAACTTGACGGTCAGAAGAAATAATCACAACAATCTTTTGTATCATACAAGCAACCAACAGGTGGTATGCTAACACTACAGGTACGCTATTAATGCTAGGTAGTATGATTGCTGCCTAGTTTGGTTTCACTAGCTAGGAGCACAATCCACATTAGACAAAGTATGAATTGTCACCTAAGTTAAGGTTACCATTTATGAATCGGAAACTCTAAAGTGAAATGCTTTTGTTTCGCTATGAGTATTTCACGAATCTAATAAACCTACTCACATCAAAGCCATAACATTTGCCTATCACCCTCCGAGGCAGAAACCTGTCATTTACATTTTGTATTGCGTGCGTTACTGAACTCAACTAGCAAGCGAACTCGGGCTAGCAAGCTAACGCGTTACCGTAGCTATCGTTAATAACACTGCTCACTTATTTCCTATCCTCAACAAGCCGAGTAAAAGTTTGCTTTGCGTAGTTCAAATGTCTAAATAAGACATTTGTTAAAAGGTGAAAAACAAGGCATGTTGCTGTGTCGTTGCTTACCGCCGGAGTCCATTCAATGACTGACATGACAGTAGCGGGGGCTCGTATCCGTGTTCTCTTCTCACCTCGTCTGAAACCTATCAGCTGCGTTCTGTCCCAAACGTCGACAGCCCTCGGGGGGAATGCTTCTCCATAACAACCGCTGAGCTGTCATTGAAAGGGTTACCCGCTGGAGGGCGACATTACTCAACCCAAACCCCTAGAAATAATTATGGGACAGGCTTCATAGTACCGTAGGAGCTCTGCTTCATGCTGCATAAAATACAAATGTCTATTTGTCTGTCTACCAAACATATGGATATGCAAAATGTAAGTAAGAGCATAAAAAGACCCCCCTGGATTATACTGCAAAATAATACATTAAGTTTTAAAGAGAGTTTCTTGCTATCACAATTGTAAGTTCCTCTGGATATATGTGTTTGCTAATTGATTTAAATGGTTATGTATGTTATATTTTGCAGTAGTAAAAGGGTATTGTATCAGAGAACATAGCAAGGGCATAATAATACAATCGAAAAAAGAGGGACATCATGTTTTGGTGGTCTCTTGACACTGGTCAGTTGCAGTGTGTCATACTCCCTTGCAATTAGACTACAAACAATTTTAACACAATTGCCACATTTAAATTGTAGTAGGCCTGTTCCAATTGATGGATAATCCTGGGAAAACTCCCAGGCCAGCATTATCTACGACTGAGAATCACAGACAAAGATGACTCAGTAATCTGTTGACCTTTGCTGACCTGCTGGTCAACACTGCAATGACACCACAAACTGGACTGTACCCAAGAAGTGATATGCTTCCGAATTTGTTTTTTTACTTTACACTAATCTCCCTTATAATGAAACCTTGATACACCTGTGTTTTGTAAGTGATTTGTTGAAGTGTTGAGAAATGTGTTTTATTCTGCTTGTTGCATAAAGATGTTTACCATCATTAACAAGGAGCAGCTCTGGTGGATAATGTTGCATCAATAACCAAAAGGTCTCTGGTTCCAGTCCCAGAGCTGACAAGGCATACAATACATTCTGTATCTTTGAGCAAAACATGTAACCCTGACTGCACCTGTAATTCACACTGGGCAAGAGGGTTTCCTCAATAACTAAAATGTGAGGTATGTTTAATGCACACAAATCCCAGATGTCTTTAAATGGGACATTGGGATTGAGGTTATTCTCTGTGTGGATGCTTCATGCTGTGTACCCTCCATTTTTGTTCTCCTCACACCAAAGGATTTGTTTTTGTCTTCTCTGAACCAAAGGATTGTGGCGTCCTGACTGTGAATGTCTTTGAAAGATCTGTAGATGACTCCAGTGGAATTTGTCTCTTATTTGAAAGCTTCAGGGAGACAAAGACAGCAATTTCTCTATCCCAGCAGGACTAAATCTACTTTCTTTAGTCCATCTCAGTATCGGGGAGTATCTCATAGAAGCTTAGAAGGATTACACCATCAGACACATTCTATCTGTACAACGCAATCCTGTACTCTATTTAAAGGCCCTCTGTTTGCACTGTGCAACACCCTCAGTCTCTAGAACAGCCTGAAAGTGATTTGCACCTTGTATTTAAACTGCCCTGTTTTGCTTTGCAATTAGGAATATATTGTGTCAAAGTATTTGTCAACGTTTAGGTCTCTCTGATAGCAGTCCGTCTAAAAATATACTGCAGTTCAAATAAAGTGAACTGGAATTTTGTGGACAAATGTTCATTCCTATATAACTGTTCCATTTTGTAAGGATTCGTTACTCTTGCAATCGCACAACAGAGTTAACCGCAAAACACTTCATTTTTATCGACATGTTCACAAATCCAGAGAACTGTCATGTTATCAAACACGCTTTTTTCATTTAAATATTCATCGTGTACTAATACTGTTTGGTCAGAACACGTCTTTCTTCAAATTAACATGTTTTAACAAGTTCCTGAACAGAATTACATTTGTTTCACACATATGTAAAATTAGTAGATTGATCAAACAATCATTTTCACATTTTACTTTCACAACGCGGTTTCATTATGTTTAGCAGTTTAGCATTTCATAAGTCCTTAGGCACTAATTCAAACCAATCAGAAAGAAGGTCACATTGGAGCAATTAGGCCCTCTATCAGCCGCGTGAGTACAGCGTGAAATTCCTACACGTTCTCTTAGCTTTCCTGCGTGCTAGTCTCCGTTTCACCTTTACTCCAATATATTTATTGAAACGCTTGACTGCCTACTATACGGTAAGATCAAAGAAAATGTTGTCTACAGAAACAATGAAAACACCCAAAAGAAATTTTGACACTGGCAAACAGTACATTATTTAAAAATGTGCAAATTTTTTCTGGTTCTTCTCCCCTCAGTGGGCGACATTTGTTGGTGGTTGCAACGTTAGCCAGCCTTTCAGTTCTGTATCGCCTAGCTTGTATTAAATCTGAGCACAACTCGGACTGAGATGATAGCTCGTGTTTACAAGGTGCGAATGACCTCGCCACTTGGCGACCATTGATGGTGTTGAATCGTCCATTGTGCTTTCCTCACATGCTAAATAGTAGGCCATCCTAGGAACGAGACGGGGTCAGTCTGCCAATGAAAATCCGGCTAATCCAACTTGTTTTCACTGTCTTGCTGTGAAGTAAGGACTTGGACATTAACACTACATTAACTTTGACAAAAGAGATGTGCCTTCCCGAAACTATTCCTTCACATTGGACGCCAACTGCATATTCCAAAGGGATTCATACTGTGAGCAAATACACCCCCAACTGGTGCGCTCCTGTACGAACCCTGAGTGTTTGAGGACCCTGTTGAAACGGAGTGACTTATTTTTTTTTAAGAACGTGGATTCTAAGTAATATATTGCAAGCCGCATATTTTGTTTTGTTTGTTTTTTCCGACCATAGCCTATAATATTATGTCATTAACAATGCTATCAGGCATGGTTACAAACCGGGTGGTTAGAAAATACTCAATATGCGTTGGTATTCGGGCGTTTGTGGTTCCTCGACCGCTGTATACAGGCACTCGGTGATGCTTCGCAAAGAACAGCCGTATAACCCATTTTACGCTATTGTTTAAGTACATTCTCTTAATAAATATGCTCGACGTCTTTTTGCCCCGTCATCGTGCATGCAGTTAATGTTGCCAAACAAGATATTAGCTAATGTTTATAATTTGTCACAATGAACAAATCAGCAATCATCTCCTATATTAGGTTGTCACATTTGAGTTTCCATTATCTCAATATCTTCTCTGTGTATCTGCTCCTTCGAACCAGGGTGTTAATCTTGCAACGTTTGTTTATTAGCTATCCTATTGCTTGCCATAAGTTGTTGATTGAGCGGAAGCCTCGCCCAAAATATCTCTCGGTTTATTTTTTCCCCTCTGCTTTCTGGTCCAATCTCATTCCATCCCCCACCCCGAAATTCTACTTTCTCTGGAGAATGTCTCCCACCTAAATTAGCGGTTGATTTACCTACCAGGGGCAGGGTAACAACACGAAGTTCCAACAAGGAATATAATTGTATGGGAGTGTATACCGGACACCCTTCTCACTCTGACTCGAACATCTTTTAAAAGTTTTGACGAATGATTCAATGAGTCAAATTTCTAGTGCACTATAACATTTGAAGAGTATTCGCCTCTAATAAGAGACCATCAGACCATCACTCCTTAAAGTTTTGTACAGCCAGTGCCAAAACGAATGCTGTGTTTTGAATTAAATGGGATGTTGATATTTGTGCCAGGGTTTATTTACAGGTTTACTGTCTTTAACAAACACAGACCCCCCCCCCAAAAACCCCCCGGGGCGACCAGTCATTCGGGCCGAAGATAGCGCTCAATTCTCTCCTCGATTACGCAGCGGGATTTACATGAAACTGTTAATTGTTTGCTCTTCAAATAGAAGCGACCTGGAGCCAGCAGTCTGCCAGAGGTTAAGGACCGACTCCCTCCCCCTCCTTCTACTGCCGGACTGTGCATGCCTGATTTGCCCACTGGTTGATCAGCATGACAATGCACTGGGGGGGTCAGGGCCGGCGGACACCACCCGCTCTCTCCTACCTGCGCTCTCCCAACCTGGGAAGCCACCACGACAATCAACTTGACTTCCAGGTCTACGCTCAGAGCAACGGAGCGCGGAGGTCTCCAGTCAAACACTGGCTTTACTACCCGACTCAAGTACCAGTCCAACAGCCTCGACGGCTGGAAAAGCCTGCACCATCCCAGATCAGCAGGGCCACAGCGCCCATGGATAAAGCGATGCCTCCAGACCACCACGGACCGCCCGGGTCATCCTACCCTCCACCGCCCCGGTTAAACAAAGATGGTGTGATCAAGGATGAATCTTGGGACCAGGAAAAAAATACCAATGGTGGAAGGAAAAAAAACTATCAGCGCTACCCCAAACCACCGTACTCTTACCTCGCAATGATTGCCATGGTCATCCAAAACTCTCCGGAGAAAAAACTTACGTTGTCTGAGGTGAGTGATTATTTCTGTTTTGTAAACATGCGAGTTGTTTGTAGGATTTGCGCTAGATTACGTACATTTTGTCTATATTACGTCATTTAAACTACTGGAGATATTGTGCTTAGTAATTTTTCTATTTTTGGTGTTTAAGCAGAGTTTAAAGTTTTAGCCTTTTTACTACTTTAAATGTTCAGTTAACTCTTAAGTTAAAACAGCGGTATAATGGAATATTCAATTCGATTGTAGTAAACATACAGGACAGGACAATCATTTTACACTAAGCAGAGTATAGTAACCTCTTGGCGACACTTCAGCGAATGCCATGCATCTTGGGTTTGTTTTTTTAAGGATAGCAGCATACAGTGACACAAGACACAGATGGATTAGCTGGACTTGGGTTGATAAGAAGTATAACCAATGATTGCTGTCTTAGACTGTTAGTTCTATAGTGCTGCTTAGATCTTTTTATTCTTGGCTAAAAGTTGTCACCATATCAGCGACGTATGTAAACAATAAACAATTCTTTAAATGCATATTTCTTAAGATATGGGTTGAAATCTCTCCTCTCTCCTCAGATCCTGAAGGAGATCAGCACACTTTTCCCTTTTTTTAAAGGGAACTACAAAGGCTGGCGGGACTCTGTGAGACACAACCTCTCTTCCTATGACTGCTTTGTTAAGGTGTGTATCTCATTTGGGGTTGTCTTCAATCTGGCAGTCAGTGGAGACACACGGTTCTGATTCTAGAATCCAAACAAGCGCACTGGCTTTCACTGTACTCTGGGTCTCATCGCTGTCTACCTCTCTAGGTTCTAAAGGACCCTGGGAAGCCGCAGGGAAAAGGGAACTTCTGGGCAGTGGAGGTGAGCCGTGTGCCCCTGGATCTCCTTAAGAGGCAGAACACTGCTGTGTCACGCCAGGATGAGACCATCTTTGCCCAGGATCTTGCCCCTTACATCCTGCATGGGCACCAGCATAGGCCTGAGGCGGAGCCACCGGCCCCACCCCCACCTGTCGCTAACCAACCCCGAGGCCCCCCGCTACCCCGCATTCCCACCAGACAACTCCCCCCACCCCAGGAGGACCTCTACCGGCCCAAGCTGGACTCCTCCTTTGCCATCGACTCCCTCCTGCACAGCTTGAGGCCGGCCGGTGCTTCAGGGGAGACCGACAGGGGCAGGGAATGCTGGGGGGCGGAGCCATACATACGCTCCTCGCCTCCTCCACGCCCCCGCTACACCTCCTCTGCCCGCAGTGCCTCAGCCAGCTCTGTCAGCCCCGCCTCCTCCTCGTCGGACGAGGACTGGAGGGGCGTGTCCCACGGGGGCAAGCCCGAGGGCGAGGCTGGATCGGACGGGTATGACGACTGCCGCCCCCCTGCCAACAAGGCTGCCCGCCGAGGCCCCGCCCCTCCCTGGGAGCTGCCCACTTCATACGCCAAGTACACTCCTCCCAATGCCGTGGCTCCGCCCAGTATGCGTTTCAACGGAGGCCCCCTGATGCCACTGGGAATGCCTCTGTACGGCTACGGGGGAGGCCCAGTGGCCACCGGCCATTTTGTAGGCCACGCCTACTGGCCTCTCATGTCCAGCGGGCGTCCTCCCCTCATCATGGACCTGGACAGTATGCTTCAGTCGGTGCCACCCAATAAGAGTGTGTTTGACGCTCTCGGTCCGACTGGTCAGTCTTCCCACCAGCCCGCCGCTGGTCAGTATAGCCTCCAGGGAGGAGCCCCTCTCAGCCGGTATCCCCACTATTGACTGTGACACTATAAACCAACACCAAAAGTATTTTAAGTGCAACACAGGGACACGTATCTCATGGAAGCCAGTGTTAGAAACCTGTCATCTTGGATTGACAGGTGACCGTAAGTATGTTTACAGAAGACCAAATTGTAAACTTAAAATTTGACCAACAACTAATATCTAACTCAGATATACAGCTGCAAATATCTACCTCAGATATACAGCTGCAAATATCTACCTCAGATATACAGCTGCAAATATCTACCTCAGATATACAGCTGCAAATATCTACCTCAGATATACAGCTGCAAATATCTACCTCAGATATACAGCTGCAAATATCTACCTCAGATATACAGCTGCAAATATCTACCTCAGATATACAATCGCTTATTCCTACCTCAGATATACAATCGCTTATTCCTACCTCAGATATACAACCGCTTATTCCTACCTCAGATATACAAACGCTTATTCCTACCTCAGATATACAACCGCTAATTCCTACCTCAGATATACAACCGCTAATATCTACCGTTGTAATGAAATCAGTTAAGGGGATTCTGCACTGCCCGTGTTTGCACTATTTTATTGTTCATGTGATTTTGTATTTTCTTTAAAGAAATTTCATTTAAGTGTTTCCTACCTTGACCATTGAATGTTTGTTTTTTTTCTCCAGTGGAACGTTTTGTGGAGGGAAAATTTATTCACCTGTCTTGTTTTGATGGTTGTCTTTTGAAAATCTTGTACAGTATTTTTTAAGAGTAATTGTTAAACTGCACACAAAGCCAGGTTAGGACAGGTTATTAAATGGGCTTAGTTGAAAAAGGTTACTTGAGTCTTTACAGGGTATGAAATTAAAATGATTATTTCACTAATCTTTTCTTCCTGTGTTGCTGGATTTGGTGCAGTGCTGGGAAACCTTCTGGTAAGAAAACAAAGTGAGGTTTTCTGAGCCTCACCTAAGTGAAGAGAGTGCTGTTTGTTTGGTTTGTGTGAACTGTGTGTTGGTTGTCTTGTTCCACTGGATCACTGCCCCTAAAAATCAAGTGAGGTTAGTATGTTTGTTCAGATGGTGAAACCAAAATGTTCCTGTTTGTCTCCGGCTTGAATTTAGTGAGTTAAAGGTCAGTGTCAAATACCTTGTATTCTTTGTTCTTAACTTGGCTTTTCCAATGAGACTGCATTATTGTAATCTTAATGTCTGCCTACCTGCAGTTGAGAAAATATCATATTAAAATCCAGACCGCAAGTTAGTGGATAATTGACACAGGGCTTACTGTGAACAACAGGTTTTATTCTAAAGTACTGTAGTTTTGGTTCAACTTGTTAATTGAACCTAATGTATTTCGCTCATTTAGAAGAGCCACTAAACAGGTTAACGGCCTACAAAACTGGCCAGTATCCACCAGGCCTTCCAGATGATTAGCCCAATGTTCTTATCACGTCTGTCAGTGGTGCAGCTACCAACCCTGTCTCTCATCCCGGACCGACTGCTCACTGTCAGACCGGGACAAGTTCCTCGAGGGGCCTCTCCGATTGGTTCCTACGGTGCCGGATGACCTTTTCACGGCAGGGGTTCAACTGTAAGGTTCTGGTCTTTGATCGGTGGTCCATAGCACCAGCTGTGAAGTCCCATCACACGCTCCTTATCATCCGATTCACATCAACGATCTCTTGCTGTTGCAATGGCAACGTCTCCTGATCTACTGTCTGTGCATTCCTGCCCAGGGTGTACTCTCCCCTCTGCTGGGTCTTCCTTCCTCTGTCCATCTAGCTGCTGAAAACGTGTCCTCCCCCCTGTGGGGACCAGGACCTCAAAGCCCACACCCTACCCCCC
>JACXGJ010013420.1:0-16289 GCA_016801105.1 Esox niger | reverse complement strand
CACAATCTATGTCACTCATTCCACCCGTATATTTCCATAACACGTCTCACTCAATCCACCGCAATGTATGTCACTCATTCGACCCGTATATTTCCAAAACACGTCTCACTCAATCCACCATAATGTATCTCACTCATTCCATCACTATATTTCCATAACACGTTTCACTCAATCCACCATAATGTATCTCACTCATTCCAACAAAATATTTCCATAAAACGTCTCACTTAATCTACTATAATTTATCTCACTCATTCCACCATAATGTATCTCACTCATTCCACCAAAATATTTCCATAAAACGTCTCACTCAATCCACTATAATGTATCTCACTCATTCCACCGGTATATTTCCATAACATGTCTCACTCAATCCACCATAATGTATGTCACTTATTCCACCACTATATTTCCATAACACGTCTCACTCAATCCACCATAATATATCTCACTCATTCCACCAGCATATTTCTATAACACGTCTCACTCAATCCACCATAATATATCTCACTCATTCCACCAGAATATTTCTCTTTCAATAACATGTCCCTAAAAACATGTCTCGGTATTTTTGCTCTTTTGGCCCATCACTATATAACAAATAGAAATATTTCCCTCTAAGAGAAGCTCAGAAAATATGATACAATGATATCACAATAGTAAAACTGTATCGGTCATGTATTAAGCAGTTCATTTCAAGTTAAGATTAATGTATTATTCATTTATTTATATTTTTTTACCTTTATACACAGGGGTGTCATGGCCAAGACGGGAATCAACATACAAAAACAAATTTAAAGCACACAACACAACATAGGGAAATCAAAATACATCAACCATACCTTCCAGTGCCAAGACATAACCAAACAAATACAGCATAAATTTAAAAAAGATGCACAATTTTAAAAACACCGATAGCTAGATAGGCCCTCCTCCAATATTTTCAATGTATCATTAACCACACCCAATGCTACAAGCACCTGCGTTTTTGTCAGATCGTTCCATGCTGTAGGAGCAGCAACCCTCTAACGCTTTTTTCTACCCATCTCTGTGCGGACACTGGAAACTGACAGTAAATGGAGATCCTCTGATCATAAGCAAAATCTATTAGAACTTTTTTTGCAGATCAGTTCACAAAGGTAGGATGGTGTCAAACTCAGAATGGCTTTCTGAATTAAAAAGTACCAAAGAGAGAGCATATGTGTTGACAATGAGGGCTAGCATACTCTATTGTACAGAGCACAGTGATTAGTGAGCGCTTTACAATAAGTAATGAAGCTTAAAATACCATGGTTAACAGTGTCCAGAGTATGTAAAGACTGACAAGAAGCACGCATGTAGATAACATCCCCATAATCTAAAACAGACATAAAAGTAACAAGTACTAGTTTCTTTCTATCTTCAAAAGACTTATTTCTACATAATCAGCATAACAACACCACTTAAACTTCAGTTTTTTTTACCAAATGTAAAGCACAGCTATTGAAAAAATTAAGAGACCACTGCACCTTTTCCTTTCCTTTCCAAAAAAGGAACAGAAACATTCAATTTGCAGTGGTCTCTTAATTTTAACCCTTCTGTTCCTCACTCAAAACCTTCCCTTTTGACTTTATTAGAAAGGAAATATGAAGGTGCAGTGGTCTCTTAATTTTGTCTGGAGCTGTATGCCTTAGAGTGTCATCTATAAAATTCCCAAGATGTTTGTATACATATACAGACTCAATTATATTACCATGCAGTGTAGTAAGTAATGAAATCATTTTCTTCATTAACAATGACACTGGTCTGTAAGTTTTAAGTCTCCCTTCCAGGGATGTAGCTCTCCCAGACACGCACTTCAAACTACGTGAAAGATGTTTGAGGCTACAAAATGAAGAATATGGATCAACTTGATGGATAAACCGCCCTTTGCCACATAGTGGTGCAGAGAAATGTTCAAAGTACTTCATCATGAAAGAATAAGTACGGTTCTCAAAGATAATGAGAATCCCATTAATAGACTTTGGGAGCCCATATTAAAATACAGACAAGAGAGCTGACTGAGGTTCTATAAAAGAGCCAATATGCTTGGGAATGGAAACTCCCTGCTAGATCTCCAAAGTAAATGTGAACCTAATTGACATATTTGTGCAGGCATAAGGACAGGCGTTCAATATGTAGTTTGTTGGCCGTTGTTCCACCTGGGGTTGAGTACGTCAGATTGATAGGTCTGGATTTCTGTTTTATGTCTGGGTTCCGAACGGGGAGGGTGGGTCATGTGTCGATTTATTACACAGTGGAAAGGATCTTATGGTCTGATCTGCAGGGTGTATGTTTTGAATTAAAAGGATTTGTGGTTCATCTGACAATCCAGCATGTGTCCATTAGTAAAATTTCATCAGCTTGTTTTACCCCCAGTGATCGCTGGCAACTTTTCACAATATATGCAATGCCTGGATGAGAAAAATGAATATAGCACAGTGCCAAACATTCCTTTATCTAGCCAGTTAAATCTCTTTGAGGACAATGGTAAAAGAGGAACTGTTGGTAATTGCTTTGAAGCGTTCTCCCAAGTCATGACAAAACACATTTGACAGATTAAAAACCAAAATATCTGTCATTCAAATTATACAAAACTCCAACCTTACTCACAGCTGGATATGAGAAACATCAATCAACCCTGACTTTGAGATAAAGCACATTCATAAACAGGCCATTATAACAAACCCAAAAATACCTTTAGTGCTAAAACTGCAGTTAATGTGGATTCGAATCAACAGGATTCAAATGTCAATTTTCTCTGACGTATAGAATCAACAGCATAAAGGAAAAGACCAGTGTCAGTGACTTGGGATATGGAATTTTACTTGATGGAGAAGCCCTTCTGAGAAATAGAAACTATATATTTCTAGAGTCGCATGTTGAATTAATACAATAGCCTGATTATGTCACTCTAGTTCTATGTTGTTTTAAAAGATTTTCAGAGGTACATTTAGCCCAAAATAAATTGTGCTCTGCAAAAAATATGTCTTTTTTATAATTTTTATATCAAACAAGAATTATTTAAATCCACTGAGTAGAACAAAAAAACGATCTGGTTGAGCAAATTACCAGAGAAAACACACATAATTGACAGTTGAAATGGTGAAATCATAGTCAGTTTCTGGAATGACACATAAGGATGCATTACCTTGCTATTTTCCAATGAGTCATTTATAAGCAGGGAGTGTGACTGGGAGCATAGATTGTTGTTTTATGTCTCTGCTGAAGTGTTTGGTTTCCTTAATAACAGACCAGACCCTCTGATTTATGAGCAGTGACAGGTGTTTGTCCAACAGAGTCCAAGATAGAGCACAGCTCATGGCTACTGATGGGATATTTCACACACTGTGGTCCTGAGAGCAGCCTGGAGAATGACTCAACAGACATCTAGAGAAAGTTTTACGTTAATTCTCCATCCTTGTCAATAGAGATTTAGAAAGAAGCCTGAAGCACACCAGTGAGACAAGTATGTTCCGAAGCCTAATAGGTTTATAATGATTCAGACTAAATTGGTTTCTATAAGTTCAACTGGGGTTATAGGTCATGACATTATCATCTTTGCTTTGCTTTCCCAGGCAAAGCATCTCTAATGCACTAATTTTTACATCTCTATCTCATTGTTGAAATAATGGGCATTGTGCTTTGCTTGGGCTGAGGGAATCACTCAACCAGCTTGAAAAGGAAAAACACACCAGCTTCAAAATCCATGAGAAAAAGAGTAAAAAAGACATGGAATGAAAATGGAAAAAAAATGCAAAAATACTGGTTGGATATTAATGTGATTAAGGCCCAAAGGAGTTTATGTCCTCCGTTAAGAGTCGTGTTAAGCTTGTCTGATTTAATTGACCTTGTTTTCATGATGACCCTCTTGTCCCTGTCTTTTTCTCTCTCCCTCTTCCTCATCCTCTCTGTCTCCCAGTATCCAGTTTGTCAAAGCAGCATGGAGAAGAGGGTGAAGGTGTTGGTATTCAAACCCAGCTGTTCCCATACATCTAGTTAACTAAAGCCTTTCCTTGTATATAACATAAGGGACACTATACAACCTCATTACAATCTCCATTAGCTATACACTCAATTACATGCCATTGCACTGACCAACAGAAACCAATAGTCAACAACGAACATTAATCTGTGGGTCTGAAACAGATTATGGCTGCATCCCAATTGCATTCATTATCCTACGTTATAAAACTATTTCCGTTAGTATAACTATGGGCTAGGGCTGCACAAAACCTGCAAAACAACTCTCCTGTTGATTTCGTACTGCTACAATGATAAAAGCAATTACAAAATGAGATTTGATTGTATTGTGTGATCCTGTAAAATATTTGTACATTCCCACTTGAATTGTGCAGCTCTACCATGGGATCTGGTCAGAAGTGGTGTGCTGTAGAGGTCATAGGTCATCTTTTGGGGATCTCGCTTCTGTTGATTGTATGGGTCAAGTCGTGCTTAACACCTGTAATACAAGTGCCCATTTGCAACGTTCTATTTCACGTGTCTGCTCTAAAGGCTTGAATACAAATACATGCTCGACTGGCACTCAGACCAACGATTGTTGTGTTCACACAGGTCACAGGAAACACATTTTGAGGCTAGGATTGCTAAATGCAAGATTTACCATCTACAAACACAAGTCCCCTGGACCAGCAGGTGGCAGATGTTACTGCCAAAGACGGAGCCAGAGGATTGGTTGCAAAACAGTGGGAGAATAACTCAGGACAACGCTGCACTTCTTGGCACCTAGTAAGCTAACAGCATACGTTTTCAGCAGCTAGAACAATAGCTAGGTTGTAATGTCACCTGTTGTGTACTATGGACATAAATATGCCATGAATAATTTTATTTGATATGAGGTCTACTGAGTGGTCATTGATATGATTTATCTTTTGTTATTGTGCCTAAACTGGGGGAGAATGACTTAGCACTCCCCCAACCCATACCTGCTCTGGATCTACATTCAGCAACTACATAAAAACGCTCTCCTTTGTGTTGATGTTGGATGGAATGGATGGGTGTAAAACTCAAATATCTTCAGCTCAGTAAGTGCACGCTTTTTGCTTGTTCTGTCTTGGAGTTTCAAGTTGGTTATAAACACATGTGAATTGATATTGTGAAAGAATCAAATACCACTTTACGAGGTACACTGGCGTGCTAACGCAAACAGCCAAACAACCAGACAGCCAAACATCTGGTTGCAAGGTGATGTATAAACCATGCAGACAAGGTCAAGATGTGTATCTGGGGTTTCCAGCATCTTGCTGAATCCATTCCACACAGATTCCAGGCTGTTCTGGATACACATTGACACGAGATACATGTGTAAAATACTAGATAAGCGTACCATATATAGTGGGCACTGATTGTATATGCAAGCATTATGAAGAATGTCAGATTGAAAAGAAAATAACAAAATGTAACAAATATGCCTTAAGATAGCAAATGTCAATGTTTTCTTGTGTGAAATTGCACAGAGATCAGAGCAGCTGACGGTACATAGAGGCCTTATATATGCAACATACTTATATTAACATACTCTCATATTTTAACGGTAGGTGTCACCTAATCAAAAATAGTGTGTAACAAGAGTAGGAGTAACAGCACACAAGGGATAGGAGGAGCTCAGTGGTGAGGGGTTTGGCGTAGTACAGAACTTTGACGTGTAGTCAGCTGAACCACCCGTTTGTTGCCTTCACACCTCTAAAAACAACCCCCCCCTTCACCCTCCCCAAACTGCCTTCGACGGAGCAGATGGAGACAGAAAAAATCATCACTGTGTGTTTGCATTCAACAAGCCCCTGATCACAACTCTCACACTACTGTAACTCATCAGGTGCATCAGGTGCATTCATTACAGCAATGCATCGCTACTGTAACTCATCAGGTGCATTCATTACAGCAATGCATTGCTACTGTAATTCATCAGGTGCATCAGGTGCATTCATTACAGCAATGCATTGCTACTGTAACTCATCAGGTGCATTCGTTACAGCAATGCATCGCTACTGTAACTCATCAGGTGCATTCGTTACAGCAATGCATCGCTACTGTAACTCATCAGGTGCATTCGTTACAGCAATGCATCGCTACTGTAACTCATCAGGTGCATTCGTTACAGCAATGCATTGATTCTGTAACTCATTTAGCAATGCATTCCAATGTAATTTATTTCACGATTCAGCAATGCATTAAGCTCGCATTCTTCTGTATAACAAAACGTCTCTGCACACCATGTTTCCACCGACGCCAGAATTTGATGCAAATATGCCAGTGTGAATACACCAAATGAGACACCAGCAAATGACAACGCTTACATCCACCCAATAACCACAACTCCCAGCTTCTTTCGCCACACCCCTTTCTCCCTCCCCCATGCACTCCCCTATCATGCCTCTATTAATTTAGAATTTACTATAATTACAAGAACTCCAGAGGAGGCACAAGGAATTATTTGAAGGGGACTTCAGAATGTAGTTGTGAGATAAGAGATTATGAATGTTCCTTAAAATACTCCACCAGCTCCTCCTCCCCCCTATTAGAGCGTATTTAGGGGAAATGTCTCCATGCTTTCATTAACAAGAAAACAAATCTACGGTCTAACACTTTAGTTTTAGAGAACATCAACAGATATGCAGAAAGTGGTAGAAGAGTTGGTTCTGGTATGTGGCACCAAGACATTAGCAGCAGATCCTTCAAGTCCTGAAACTTGTGAGTTGGAGCCTCCATAGATTGGACTTGTTGGTCCAACACATCCCATAGATGCTCAGTCAAAATTAGATCTGGGGAATTTGGAGGCCAAGTCAACACCTTGAACTCTTCATCATGTTCCTCAAACTGTTCCTGAACAATGTGTGCAGTGTGGCAAGGTGCACTATCCTGTTGAAAGAGGCCAATGCCATCATGGAATACCACTGCCATGAATGGGTGTATCTGGTCTGCAAAGATATTTAGCAAGGTGGCATGTGTAAATCTGATATCTATATGAATCCCTCCACTCACTTAGCATTTTCCCACAGTGCACTCTGGTGCCATCAATTCCCCAGATAAACGGCGCTCACGTAAACTGTTTCTTTCTTAAGATTCTGAACATAAATATTTTAATAATAAAACAATTCATTTTAATATCAAACAGAATGACATTGCAGTATACAATTTGAAATTCAGGAATATGTGGAACTATATTAATGCATGTTTCATTGGAAGTTAAATGTGCCTAGATAATGAGAACAACAGAAAAACCTGTGTTCAGATTCTCTCTCTGTAAGTCACGCTCTGCCAACCTCAGGAATGTGGAATGATTACATTGATCATTAGGGATGGTGGTTCTTGTAGAAATGTGATCTGAGATAGGTAGGGACACCTTTCAATGTACACCGATCAGCCATAATATAATGACCACTGACAGGTGAAGTGAATAACATGGATAATCTAATTATCATGGCACCTGTGAATGAATCCATGTGACTATTGAGGTCAAACTTCAGCCCTACTACTAATGTAGTAGATGGCAAACTAAATAATCAAGCTATATATCCAATCTAGCCCAGTAGCTCTAAAGCAACATACCCAAACAGCCAAGACCACTGGGCTTGGCTAAATGGGTGGGCGTATGGATCTGAGCGACATTGACAAAATTGCGATGGCTAGACAACTGGGTCAGAGCATCTCCAAAACTGCAGTCCGTGTGGGGTGTTCCCGGTCTGCAGTGGTCAGTGACTATGAAAAGTGGTCCAAAGAAGGAAAGGTGGTGAACCAGCAACAGGGCCATGGGCAGCCAAGGCTCACTTATGCACATGGGGAGCAAAGGCTGGCCAATGTTGTACAATCCAACAGACAAACTACTGTTGACCAAATTGCTGAAAATGTTAATGCTGGTACTGATCAGAACACCCAGTGCAGTACAGTTTGTTGCGTATGGGGCTTTGTAGCCGCAGACCAGTCAGGGTGCCCATGCTGACCCCTGCCCACTGCTGAATGCGCCTACAATGGGCACGTGAGCATCAGAACTGGACCACAACGCAATGGAAGAAGGTGGCTTGGTCTGATGAATCATGCTTTCTTTTACATCACGTGTACGTGGCTTACCTGGACAACACATGGCACCGGGATGCACTATGGGAAAAAGGCAAGCCAGCGGAGGCAGAGTGATGTTTTGGGCAATGTTCTGCTGGGAAACCTTGGGTCCTGCCATTCATGTGGATGTTACTTTGACACGTACCACCAATCTAAGCATTGTTGCAGACCACGTGCACCTTTCATGGCAATGGTATTTCCTGATTACATTGGCCTCTTTCAGCAGGATAATGCACCCTGCCACAAAGCAAACAAGGTATGCCAATGTGTTCAAGGTGTTGACGTGGCCTCCAAATTCCAGAGCATCTGTGGGATGTGCTGGACAAACAAGTCCAATCCATGGAGGACCCACCTCGCAACTTATTGGACTTGGATCTGCTGCTAAAGTCTTGGTGCCAGATACCACAGCACACCTTCAGAGGTCTAGTGGAGTCCATGGGGCTGTTTTGGCGGCAAAAGGGGGACCCACACAATATTAGGCAGGTGGTCATAATGTTATGGCTGATCGGTGTATATACCAGCTAGCAACCATCCTTACAGTGAATTTGATTTGAACAGGCAACACTTACTGTGATACTTTCAATAAAAGTTTAATTCTCCCCCTTGACTAGACAGGTATGTGACTAATGAAAGAGTGCATTATATGAACAGGCTGTATTTCTTACAAAGAGAACTCAGACACTTCTTACTTAACTGGAAAAATAAAAATCCATAATCTATCACCTGACTCAGCAGCATAGGAAAAAGGTTTTGTTTGGAAATTATACAATTTAATATTTGAGTGTTAAGCTTGACAATATGAGACATCACAATGGTTAAGGATGACAACAGAAAATAAACAATACCTTAATAGTCCTTGATAAGTTGGCAAATTAGATTGCAGGTTTTTTAAATCTCATCGACAAATTGGCACCGACAAATCCTTAGAAAATTTACCATCTGTTTTAAGCCAGCGAATTAATTATCTTAGACAACACATACTGCACTTCTGAATCAGAGAAAACCAGTTCCTTTTCAATTAACCAGGCTAATGAAATATTACAGATGAGGAAAGTATCATTAAGCCCCACTAGGCTAGCACCATTCTTTATTACTAGGCACATATTCCTCTCTCCCTGTGACTGCCTGCTGCAATTAATCAGCCAAATCAATTATTCTGACAGATTCTACTACGCAGACTGATACACACAGTAACAAATACTTGTGTGTGCACACATGCATGCATACACACACACACACACACACACACACGCACAGACCAAGAGACAGAATACTTCTACAAAGTATGTGTACCAATCAAAACCAGGGTTCTCTTTTCCAAATATCTAAATCTAGTCAATCCATACTCTGAAGTATATTTAATGACCCGTGTTTGCCCTCACAGTGCACTCTCAGAGATGTTGATTGCTTTGGGACACAGAGAGTTCCATGGCTAAATAACATGTGGTGCAGCTTGAGAACAGTGCCCTGTGTGTGACTCTCCCCACGACCGAACACAAACTCCCACTGAATGCATGGCTGCTTCATCTACTTCACAGTACAAATGTTTACAGGGACTATGCTCTTGGGATGAGGGAGTAGAAAATAGGAAATGGTCTGCTTGAACTACTGTAGTCTGTGTTACTGAAGGAATACAAGATTATTGATATGTTTAGTAGAAATAGAAAAAGGGCCAATTCAGAGTTCAACAGATGCTATGACAATAATTTATTTTAAATAATACATACATAATATGCAAATACAAGACTGGATTGACACTTCCAATGAGAAAGTGTATCGGTCGCAAAGGGCTGCCAATTTGATGAAAACCTGGGCACATGCGCATTGCCTTTTCAAAATATGCTGTTCAAAAAACTGAAGGGAACACATAATCCTTATAGTATAACACCAAGTCAATTACATTTCAGTGATATCAATCTGTCCAGTTATGAAGAATAAGCGATTGTGAATCAATGTCACCTATTTTGGTGCAAATGAAAGTGACAGATGCACTGGAGAGGCAAAAACAAGACAACCCCCAGAAAGAGAATGGTTTTGCAGGTGTTTGCCAAAGACAATTGCCCTCCCCTTATCCCCTGACTGATTCTTCTCTTGTTTTCATTTTGCTAGTATCCTTGTCACTACTGGTAGCATGAGGCAGTACCTGCAGCCCATTAAGGTTGCACATGTAGTCCAACTGCTCCAGGATGGCACATTCATGCATGCCATAACACATACGTGCCATAACTGACAACAGAATCAAGGTTTTGCCATGGCCATCTCAGTCCCCTAACCTAAACCCCATTGAAAAACAGTGGGATGAGCTGAAGAGAAGACGTGGAATCTGAAAGATCTGGGGAGATTCTGTACAGAGCAATGGGCTCAGATCCCCTGCCATGTGTTCTCCAACACCGTTATGCATTATTTGCCTTCTTTAGAGATGCTATCCTGTTTTTAATCCTTAATAAACCCCATTTATATTCATCAGCTTCCACTGAGGATGAATTGAGTAGAATGCGCAAATGGACAGCAAAACAAACATTCAAAGTACAATCCAGTAATAGTTTTGATAGCGAATCTCAAACAGATCCAATAAATATCATAATGTAGATTTAATGTGGATTTTAATATTATTTTGTATGGAGTATTCTCTCCTAGCAAAGCTAGATGTTATCTAGTCCAATTTGTTATAAAAACCTACTGCCAGACACTTTTGTACAGGTTTTGGATGCCATTTGAGTCAGTGTGTCAGTGCACTGACATAGGGGAATACAGTAACCAGAGGTTTGTGTCTGTATGACCTCAACAACAGCCTTTTCCTTCTCCTGTCTTGTGACAGGCAGGTCAGACTTCACCCTCCAGTACCACTACTAAGATCTATCTAGCAGCTTTTAATCTGTCAACATGAGCCCCCCATCCATGGAGCTGACATAAAAGCATTGCAACTCCAAGGGTAAACAAATAGAACTAGAATGAAAAGCCGATCATGCTGCAGTATCATGACACTACATTAAAAAAAATTCCTTTGCTCTATTTTAGCTGTGAAACTGATTGTACACAACTGTTTAAGTTGATGCCAGTGATTTGAGCAGCATAACGATAGATGTTACAGCTGTAGATTTGCCCATACATTTGTAATTTCTAAAGAAATTCAGCCAAAAACAATCAACTATTTATTGGATTTTTTATTGAATCTTTCGGAAGGGTTGATGAAATATACTTGATAAACGTAAAAGCATAATTTTAAAATAACTTATCAAGAGTGGCATGTAAAATACATGTCAACAAAGGACCATTCTTTGGATTAAACTGTGTAACAAACAATCTGTCTGGATTTTGCAAGTAAACACTATGGGCTATCTTGTAGACATTAGACACAGTCGTTGGAGGTTGTGTACATAGTTGTTCTCCTGTCGGGTGACATGTGGAGGTCCAAATCTTACCCGATTGATGGTCAATTTCAATAGCAGACACTGTGGGTAGGTGGGATTAAGGGGGGCTTGAGCCCCAGCCCCTTTACCCTCAAAATGAGTAAATGCCCTTTCTGCCAATCAGTGCCCGCATTCTGTGTGACACGTGTCATTTACTCAGACAGACATGTGTCGCCCGTCTCCGTGATTCACAGAAGCTGAAAGGTGCCTGCAAGCGGATGGACGTATGGCGGCCAGCATCCATTCCTCTGCCAGCATATATCCAGGGGAGACCTTTTTTGTCATTTTGGCCCATGTCCCTCAAAAGGACTGTACACGACCTTGGACCAAGCGCTTAAGGGTAGCTGACAGATGACGGGAGTGCTGGACAAGCTTTAGTAGAGCTGTATACAGAGAGAGTAATCCCTAATATTTGAGATGTTTGTGTGAGGATCACAGTAACTAGAGCAGACAGAACAGAGTCAGCCCATGTGAAAAAAAAGAAATAACATTAGATGAGAGGTAGCAAGAGAAGTTGTCAAAAAAGCCAGAGAATGCCATACACAAGAGATTTGAAAGTGTACACTTTGTAATCCTTAGGAAAGGACAAGTGTGGAAAATTGTTGACCCTGATTTTCTGTCAGAGACGATAAGAGGGAGGCTCTCATGACGTTTAATTAATAAATTAATCAAGGGCTAAGCTTACCAA
This sequence comes from Esox niger, assembly GCA_016801105.1. Taxonomy (NCBI): domain Eukaryota; kingdom Metazoa; phylum Chordata; class Actinopteri; order Esociformes; family Esocidae; genus Esox; species Esox niger. Next base: position 4,097 of record JACXGJ010013420.1, on the reverse strand, counting down.
AATCTAAGGCTGTTTCAAAATGTGTTCTCCCGTTCTTTTAAGTGATGTTCTTCTAAGAACTCTTAAAAGAGCATAGTATGAGAATGCAGAACACTTAAAAATCGTTATATTTGAAACGACCAAGCCGACTTGGTAACGATTATTTTCACAGCAAAATGTTCTCATTTTGCCTGTGCCAGAGAACTAGGCTTTAATAAATGATGTGCCTTTACACTTGAAAAAAGTACATTAGTGAAATATACGCTAACTTCATAAACAATAAATATGTTGGCCAATGTTAATTACGTAAATTTTCTTGCTTACTTTAGCTGCAGTCATTAATACATATACAAAAAAATATACAATCTGCATTACCAATGACGAGTTTTTTTCAATCATAATTTGTTTTGTAAAATGTAATATATAAGATCCTACATCTGACATTAAATGATGTGTGCAACGGACATTCTTCTTCGTTTGTAGTTCCTTGTGCGACGAGAAAAGTTGTGCGACTGGGAACAAAGTACTTGAAAAAACACGTCTAAATCTCAAATTGCATACTACATACTCCAAATACGTAATGATTTATATAAAGTAAGATCGTTTGCCAGTTTTGGTACATACTAACTAGTCAAAAAATTGCGTCTTTATATTAGATCCACTCGGCTGCGAACCGGTCCAGTGAGTGCTGGAGGTCACAGACCAATGATGCCATCAGGACCACATTGTCTGTAAATAGCAGCGATGAGATCCCCAGCCCACCAAACTGCAACCCCTCCCCACCCTGACTATGCCTCGATATCCTCTCCATGAACATTTAAAAAAAGATTGATGGCAAAGTGCAGCCCTGGTGGAGGCCAAGCCAAACCTGGAACACGTCCGACTTACAAACGACAACCCGAACACAGCTCTCACTTTGGGCATACAGGGATTCGATAGTCCCAAGAAGGGACCTGCTCACCCCATACTCCCACAGCACCTTCCACAGTAAGGCTTTTGCATAGCGTTTCAATAATGTACACCTAGCTTGCAGGTGATGCCATGGATATCTCTTGCTAAATGAGAATTTAGGAAAGTACTATATAACTCTGTGACTGTGGCTAAAATACTCAAGAAATTCCTTGAATCTAATGGTTTCCCATCTCTCCATTTTGCTATTATTTTACCAATATCTCATTCTGACATCAACGCATGTTGGCTAGCTAAATATGCACTGCTTTGTTGTAATGTCTATCTTACCTGTTTATGTGGGATTTCTGAAGTCTCACAAAGTTAGACATTGTGGCAAACGCATCATACATTTTTGTTTTTCATACTGCTGTAATTTTCCTCCCCAACTTGATTCAGTCCTCAAATCCAAATGTAACTGTTTTCAGAACCCATCCAGATGCCCTGAATATTAGCTCTCAATTCCGTGCAAAATGACAACCTGATGTTGACAGCTGAATGCTAGGCCTATATTGAGTGACAGTGAGAAAAGTGAAACTAGAGTGAAGTATTGTTTTCTCTTTTTATCAAGTCAAGTCTCAAATTGCAACGTGACTCGAATCACACAGGAGTCCACACCTCTGGATGGAATACTCATAAGATTTGAGCCCATGAAGACAAGTGAAATGAGGTAATCACTCTGCAAGGGGTTGTGGTCTACAGTACCCCAAAAAACATGCACGGTTGGATACTTCCAAAAAATCCAGCAGAAATAGTAGACCATTCGGGCACTCACGGCATACTATTTCAGCGTACTACGGTTGGGGACATATCTGACACATAGTCTTGTATGGCACATTAAGACTGAATCTCGAATCAAATTCCACACACTACGTACTCCAAGCACATATTTTGCAGGTGATAATGATGGATGTACTCATTGGGACATACTAAGTCATCATAAAAATGCATCTCAACATAAGATCATTCAGATCATCATGTCAAGTTTAAATATTAAGCTAGACACCATTGTGCATTGTGTTAAACTCAGTTACGCTTATTATGTAGTTGACTTCCAACACAAATAGCATCTATGTATGGCTTTTACAACTGACTGTTTTAACAGCTTACAAGCCAGTAACACCAGTATCTTACAAACTGGAATAGTCACAAGAATTGAGCTAATGCTAGCGAGACTGAAGATTAACGTCACACTGCCAAAGATACGTCATTTCATGGCACAACAAAATAAATGTTTCTTTCATATGTGCATGACATTGATGCAATAAGTATCAACATGATTAAGGCATAACTGACGTTATTGTCAAGTGAAACAACAAGAGAATCATAGGAACCCCTCCTCTTTTACTGCACAAGGGGTTGTGGTCTGTATTTACCCCAGAAAGCATGCACGGATGAATACTCCACCAGAAATACAAAACCAGCATGGGGAACTTTCAGGAATTCAAGGCCTTCCAACTACGCAAACAAAACTTCTGGAAAACTTTGCGAATACTTTGCATTATGAGGGTCATACGCGGTTGGAATCGAACTTGAAAACTGAGAGTTGACTTTAGTACTAAAAGGAACAAAAGTACGCGTTTTGAAACAGCTTGAGTTTAGTCTATTATTTATATTAATATATACAGGCCAATTGCAAAATGTAGTGGAGAACCTATTTGTTTTTCTTCAGAAATTAATCTCATTGGAAGTTTTATGACTTACACCATGTCAAGTTGGATTATTTTTATTTTACCTTTTTTGTACAGGGAAATAAAGTATTTTGCAGTTGCACCCTGTAATACAGCAATAATGAAGTACATTAACATATATATAATTTATAACATGGATGTAACAAGCAGATAAATTGATAGAGACATTCCATTTCAAATCCAAAGATGGAAATGGGCTTAATGGGTAAATGGGCTTAATGGGTAAATGGGATTAATAGGTACACTTACCCTATGAACTCTATGTGTCCGTGTGTATACTTGTGGGCACACATCCGTGTATTCAGACCGCAGCCCTGTTGGCAGACATTAGCCTGTACAACTGCAGGGCTGTATCTTTTAGGTGAGCTGTACATTCGGCCTGACAGCTGACGAGAGGCGCTTGCACACACATACACACAGACACTCACTCACTCAAACACTAACAGCTCTGTGAAACGCTCCAAAGCCCATGAAGGCCTAGGAGCAGCCCGGGGGCTCAGGCTGGCCTCAGTAGAGAGGGAAAAAGGAAGAGAGAGAGAGTGAGTGAGTTTGATGGTTGCGGTGTGCAGCACTGAGTGCTCTGCTGTGTGAACCGCTCACTTAACCAGATGGAAATTTCACAGAAAGAAAATATAAAAAATGAAATGATGGGGTAAGAGCTTGGGACTAGGAAGGTACATCCCTTCCCTCACACTCCTTTCCCCTATTCTCTTCTGCTCTTTCTACTCTCCCCATGGCCCACGACATCCCCAGTAGCCTTCACTACTATGCCCAGGGCAGGGTGTAGTACTGAGCCTTCCCCCAGCCTACAGACAGCCCAAAGAGAAGCCTTTTCCCAGCTCCCATTACCACATCAAGAGCTCTTCCTTAAGGGCCAAATCTAGAAACCTAGCAAGTAGTGTGAGTCCCCCCCTAGAGACTGGGGCTCAGGCCACAAGAGACCGAGAGAAAGAAAAAGGAAAAGAGGACAAAAAAGAGAAAGATAAAGAGGGATCAAAAGAAAGAACTGAGAGTTTACCAAGTATTATTATTATTTGTTTATTTTTCAAATTGCTTTGGCATTTAGAAGAGAGGGGTGGATTATGCAATAATAAATAGGAACAGAGAGCAATGGACAATAGCTCAGAAATAAGAATTTTGAATGTGATCAAATGTTGCTTCCAGAATGCTTTTTATGTATTAAAGTATTAATTTGATAGAGTTTTGGAAAATATTCAGAGAAAACTTCACCTTTTTCTTTCCTTTCCAAAAAGATGAAAAGGAATGTTTTAAGTGATGAACTGTCAAGTATCTGGTAGAACTGGTGGAAGGACACGGGCGCAGAGACGGTATGCTGGTAGTGAGCCATGTTTTTAATGAAGGATGAACGAAGAAAACAAAAGAACAAACTTACAAACTTAAGGCAGACAATGACAGGGTGTAGTATAGCCTTCGGCTAACAACCAAAATAAACCACACCACTGTGCACAAACATTCAAC
>JACXGJ010013418.1:5584-16428 GCA_016801105.1 Esox niger | reverse complement strand
TGCATCCACGGCTACCAGACTCCTTTGCATCCACGGCTACCAGATTTCTTTACTTCAGAAACAATGCCAAACATCTCTGAGACGGAACTCTGTTACAGGCCTCCCAGATGGATGGTTAATCCAAAAGAGCTACAAGCAGAGACCAACAAATGGTCAAAAGGAATGTGGATTGGACATATTATAAACCCAAACTGGATCAAGACGTTTCCACTGCACCGTGCCACTAAAACAGGCCTCCACAGGGCCATCGGGGTTGGGCAGATCATTTGGCACGTCTCCCGGCAGTCCGCTGCGTGGCCACACGCTTTTAACTGTGCCATGCCGCTGAAAACCAATTGACAGCGAAACCATTCATATTGGCAACATGTCCTGTCAGAGACACTGTCAAAGACTGGAATACAGGTTTTACACTGAGGAAATACTTTGGATGTTTGGTTGAGCTCGATATCGTTAAGACAATGAGACACAGGACAAACACCAACACCCCCCCACACTCACACACACACCCGCACACACACCCACCCGAACACACACCCCCCCACACACACACACACAAGATTTACTATCAAGGTCAGGACCATCAATTCAGTACCACTAAAATGACCAAACTCCTGAGGCTCCTTCGGAGGCTAACATTAAACGTAAGCCAAAGCCAAAGCGAACTTCTCGTCAGAGTGAGGACCGGCGAAATATCAGTACTTTGCATGATTTAGATTGTTTCAATATCATAGAGACATCTGGAAAAAGTAAAACAGAAACACAGTGACACGTACAGCCTTGAATTTCAGCACGTGTTCCCTAACCTAACCATCACTAACTTTATATTTATGCCTAAATAGTACCTAGCCCTAAAGCCTAAGCGGTGACGTGTAAACGTAGAAGTAACCCCAATTGTATATTTGACAGTTAACTTAATCCCTTAGCCGGAAATTGATGTTTCTTTGTTGGGATTGGCTAACGCTCTTAATAATTACTCAGGTTTTACTGTCCGTGTGAGGCATTTTGGTCCTAATTCGATCAGTAAAAAATCAAACACACACAACTTACTGTTCTTCTGGGATCCTTTCGACAGCCCTGAGGGATTGTGGGTAACAAACATAACTGGCCAGAGCCTGCATGAGGGAGTCTTTTATGTCTACAGAAAGGGAAACAAACACACAAAACATGAAAAATTCACAAACTATTAATTCAGAGAAAACATAACAGACAAGTTTTATTTAAAGGGCTAATTGGCAGTTAAAACCAGTTGTTAACCTCACCTCCCATTTTGGTAAACTGAGCTGTGTCGATTAGTTTATCGACAAGCACTGGACTAGCACAAGCTTATAGTCGGGGCTCAGGTGGGGTAGTAAAACGGAGCGCTTGAAGCAATTTTAAGACATGTTCCTTAATAATCAACGATTACATACAAGTACCGAAATGATGAATCACAGATTTGCCATATAAAGCTCTAGAGACATTTTTGTCCATCACCTCACACTTTGTTATGATCCTCTAATAACAATGTCAATTTTTGTAGTGAGCCCTGGGACTAGAAAAGAACACAACCAACGAGCACCTTTAAAGGACAAGACACTGGGCTCCTGCCCCTGGATAATATATGGACATCTGAGGAACATCTGAAGGGCTTAAGGCTGATAATATGCTCAAAGTCCAGTTCTATACCAAAAGACTCTTCTAAAAAATGACTCCCATAAGGTAGCTTTAAGTCGACACAACTGAGATGCTTCATATCTACAAAAATAACGGAGTGCTGAGAAGTGGCAAAGACAGATTCATAACGGCTCCTCATATACATGAAGACAAAATGCCAGGACGTAACTCCGACAAAGCAAACACTAACAAGGAGTCGCATAAATAAAAATAATTATCACATATCCCCTGACATGCAATCAGAAGAAGCCGGAGTCACGCAGCGCTGAGCCCAGAAAATAAAAACACTCTCCGAGTTCCTAATGACACCCTCCTCTCACTCTGACTCAATTCATTAACAAGTCAGTAAAGACTCCTTAGATAAACTCACAGCACAGGGCCCCAGCTGAGAGCAGCGCAAGATGAACGCAACAGAGCGCCCTTCTTTGCGCACGTAGTGCCAGCATAATTAATAGCACTGATGCTATTGCATTCCCGTGCTATTTAAGTTGGCATGTACGGCAAATAATTACAACGTATCCCAGATGACTGATGGCTTATAGAGTTACAAGACCATTACAGTGATACTAGTACGGAAATATTACTCTCTTACACTGATATTAGTACGGAAATATTACTCTCTTACACTGATATTACTATGGAAATATTACTCTCTTACACTGATATTAGTATGGAAATATTACTCTCTTACACTGATATTAATATGGAAATATTACTCTGAGATGGATCGGACAAGCAGGGAATATGCAAATGTGAATGGAATATCACATATGGCCTCAAATACTATTTCAAATTCCATTCAATCCATTTTTGTGCTTGATCTATTTAACAGCTGTTGAGAAGAGCATTCACATGGCCTCTGGTGGTTCTGCTGATGTCAATTCAACACCAATCTGGGCTGCGGAAAAAACGTTGCTGTAACTCTGTACGCAACAGGTGACGCGGTCTGGGTGATACCTGGGTCTAACGGACCAACAAGAAAAAAGCAGCTGCTGCCCTTTCTAAGTTCACCAATTTCAGTTGAAGCATTGTCTATAGCTATGTTTTAATGTAACCCACTGCTATATAAACAGAACCTGTTTATTTCAGGCCATTTCAACAACAATCCGCATCAACCAATGCGTACCTGCAGGTATCTATGGAAGATGTTCATGCCTGTAATATCAGGTAGAGTTGTACTGTTTAGAATTAGATACATATGATGGTTTTCTACAGTAGAGCAGACCTAGCACTCTGTGACTTAATGTCCATGGTATGTTTACAGTACACTCTGACGTGGATGGAGTCTAGATGACCAACCTAATTAACCGCTCCACTCAAGGCTGAAATCTCAAGGAGGACTGACTGATAAGGAAAGGTACTTAATGTTGAAGGGCAGATTGTTCTCCCGCCTGGTCTCCTGTCACAGCGGTCTTCTGTATGCATAATGTTAGGAATCATTCAACCATTAAAATGCAGACCTCATCTGCCTTGTTCGTTTGCTGAATTTCCATATCAGAGAAGACCTGAATCTGATTCTCCTCACCGGGCTATATGGACCCACGGAATATTCCAAGACCCTGCCATTTGGTACTCCATGGAATCATCCAAAAAAGATTTCTAAACAGTATTTGAAACCATGGTCGGCTGAACACAAGTAAAGAAATAAAAATAAACATCTCTCACACAACAATAAAAGCCTAATGACAAAATGTTAGGGGTTTTACTTTTTCATTATAATTAATAATATTCGAATCAAAGCAAATACCCACAGGTGAAGTTCAAAGCAATTCATTTAAACAGGATTATTACAGAGGCAAGCCAAACGGAGTAGAGAAGCAAAAGACACAGAAAACACACATTCTTTTTGCCAGCCTGAAGCTCAACAGTAAAACTTTTAATTATCAGTTTATAAAAAGAAATTAATCCCGGTGAAAAACGGCATGCCCAGTCGCTATATTAAGTCTACATTTCCCATTAAAACAGCTGGTAACAGATGAGTCAGTCCTCCTGTGTTACAGGGAAGCTCAATTCATCCTGCAGGTCCAGGTAATAGGACAGGAGGAGATAGCATGAGACATGTTAGAGAGTGTGTGTGTGTGTGTGTGTGTGTGTTTCAGCTCATGTATAAACATTATGAGGTACATTATGCGGCTGAAGGGAATTAAGGGACCGGATGCACATAAATGCCTCATCAGGAGCTGTCGCCCTCCACCCCACTGGGCCTCATCAGGAGCTGTCGCCCTCCACCCCACTGGGCCTCATCAGGAGTTGTCGCCCTCCACCCCACCGGGACACTTCAGGAGTTGTCGCCCTCCACCCCACTGGGCCTCATCAGGAGCTGTCGCCCTCCACCCCACCGGGACACTTCAGGAGTTGTCGCCCTCCACCCCACTGGGCCTCATCAGGAGCTGTCGCCCTCCACCCCACTGGGCCTCATCAGGAGCTGTCGCCCTCCACCCCACTGGGCCTCATCAGGAGCTGTCGCCCTCCACCCCACTGGGCCTCTTCAGGAGCTGTCGCCCTCCACCCCACTGGGCCTCTTCAGGAGCTGTCGCCCTCCACCCCACTGGGCCTCTTCAGGAGCTGTCGCCCTCCACCCCACTGGGCCTCTTCAGGAGCTGTCGCCCTCCACCCCACTGTCGCCCTCCACCCCACAATACTAATAACAACAACAGTGACAGACCTACCTGGATGAATTAAAATATTGGTAAGAGAAATAAAGCCACAATGTGGAGAAGTATCACGTAGTGCGTAAATTGTGTGCTGTGATCTGAATGTAAAACTCCAAGGCCTGATGAGTCAGACTCCAGACTTCATGGTCAGGTCAAATCTCTCCAGTCAGGAAAAACAGCTAGCCACAATAAAACACTGTTGGTTTGAAATGTCAAGGGTTTGTGAAGCCTTTCACTCACCTGTCCCAACAATCCGGGGGTCAGCAAAGTGGTTTGCGAGAATAGCAGCCAGTTGAGTGAGGGTGTCCTCATAGCCTGGGGACAGAGACACACACAAAGGACAGGATGAGTGAACTGACAACATCAAGGAATCAGAAGCACACAGTGTTCCTGTCCACTGAGCTTGTTGTTGCGTTACAGTTTCCCTTCAGGGAAGCATCAACTGGAAATCCAGTGCATCGAAAAGGAAGTAAGCGTGACCACTGGAATGGGAGAAAGGTTCAATTTGGGCCGCAGGTGTGTGTATACACATGCCTGCGTGCGTATGGACACGTGAGTGCGTATGGACACGTGAGTGCGTATGGACACGTGAGTGCGTATGGACACGTGAGTGCGTATGTATGGACACGTGAGTGCGTATGGACACGTGAGTGCGTATGGACACGTGAGTGCGTATGGACACGTGAGTGCGTATGGACACGTGAGTGCGTATGGACACGTGAGTGCGAATGGACACGTGAGTGCGTATGGACACGTGAGTGCGTATGGACACGTGAGTGCGTATGGACACGTGAGTGCGGATGGACACGTGAGTGCGTATGGACACGTGAGTGCGTATGGACACGTGAGTGCGTATGGACACGTGAGTGCGCGCGTCACCTGGGAGCTCGTCCATGCAGTTGGATGGGCTGAAGTAGTTCTTGAGGGCACTGTAGCTGTTCATGGCCACATTGAGGTAGAACTCGGGAGCGAAGGCAAACAGCGTCCCGGTGCGGTCGGCGTGTTCGATGGTGCGTATGCAGACCCGCAGGAGCCAGTACACATCCAGCATCTTCTCCTGCCGGGGAGGGAGACACTGTTACCAAGCAACACAGCACGGAACCGCGCCGAGGCGCCGCACCCTTTGGGCCACTGTGAGCCCAATCAAGGTAGAAGGCAGGAGAGGGTGTTCCGCCCGGCGCGGAACCGACAACCCGAGCGAACAAGCGGCGTGGCAGGAACTACAATGGCGTTAGACGTGTGTCCGAATCTCCCCATATCCCTGCAGTGTGATCGGATTAGAAGTGAAATGCGCTAGGGGCTAGTTATCGCCTGCTAGATGACAGACATATCGTGGGAGACCCCTTGATAAACTATCTCCATGTTATCATGTCCAGAGATGGGTCTTGGGAGCAGTGGAGCTCTTTTAGTATATTGGCCCCTGCCCTGTCAACTCTCCCAGCCACAAGGGGGCAGTAAAAAGTCAAACTGGGGCTGGATACCACGGGAGCAACGCACCTTAGAGTAGATGGTGGCATTGATCCAGGCCAATCTCCTGCTTAGGTGATTCAGCTTCTCAGCAAACACCTTCTGACTCTTCTGGAGCTCCTCCAAGATGTCTGGTCTCTGATGTATAGAAAGAAATACCCAGAATGTCATAAAGAAACCAAGCCCAAACCTCAGAGATTCTCCAAGATGTCTGGTCTTATCAAGGTCATTTACTGAATAACAGATGTCTGGTCTCTAACAGTAACACAGAGAAGCATAATACTACCGAGATCCAACACTACAATGATCTAACTCTCCTCTGTGTCCTTCAGAGCCACAGTGAATTAATGGACTGTTAGATTTGAGTCCATAGCCAGATTAAATGTTGTTAATAGTGGGTGTATTTTACTCTTCCAGGACAGCGTGCTATCTTGTCCTCCGTGTCCTTCAGGGCCACGGCATATTCATGGACGTCTTCCGATACCACCACCATCTGCAGGGACAGACAGAACATACAGCCAGCAGGTTAATGACCTTAATGTCCGCCATCAAGCTGATGCTCTTATCCAGAATGAGGAGGGGAATGGGCGTTTGCAAGTCATATTGTCAGGGTTACAGGCTCCAGGCTCAATCTTTTAAATGGTTCTTTTACTGAGAAGCGCTCATCCAGCACCACCTCACCTTTTAAGTAACGGAGACAGACAGGTGGGGAGAGACAGACAGGTGGGGAGAGAGACAGGTGGGCAGAGAGACAGGTGGGGAGAGAGAGACAGGTGGGGAGAGAGACAGGTGGGGAGAGAGACAGGTGGGGAGAGAGACAGGTGGGGAGAGAGACAGGTGGGGAGAGAGACAGGTGGGGAGAGACAGACAGGTGGGGAGAGACAGACAGGTGGGGAGAGACAGACAGGTGGGGAGAAGATGAAACTGAGGAGGGAGGGAACGGTACGGTACAGTACAGCAGACAGACAGACATGAAAGGACTCGGTCAAAAATTCTGAAGAGTACTTTATATTCTTAATAATGTGTTCTATTATTCTTAGTATTGGTCCCATATCTGCATCATCGTACTATACATTCAAAAAACACTAATTGCATGGTTTCTGACAGACCAGTCAAATAGCTGTAGCATTAGCAGATGAAAAAGTCTAACATTGCAAACTAAGTGGCACACGCGATGAACACAAATTCTGTCAGGAGTCCTTAAAACTGCCAGTCCGGTGCTTCAAAAGATACCAATCTTTGCCAGTAATTGCCGTCTTGACCGATCAGATAAAACCCTTTGCCCATTAATATATTATCATTCTTTTTATAAAAGGACACAAATAGTGCACTATGAGAGAAATAGGGGGCCATTGAGGACGGCACATCGAGGCAAAAGACAAGTCAGCATCTCCTGACCTTCCCTGTGGAGGAGACGAGATTCCACAGGAAATGACCACAGACAATGGACACGCCTACATCTATACTGTCTTATGATACAAATGGCACCCTATTCCCTATGTAGGGCACTTCATTTGCCCAGGGAATATAGGGAATAGGAAGATATCTGGGAAGCTGTCAGTTAAAGGACAAAGCATCCTCATGGCTGGAGTAATAGCAGCAAGGGGTTGAAGAGAGAGGAGGAAGCAATGTGAATCTGCTACTATCTCTCCGCCCGAGCATGACTGAAACACTTCTCAAAACCCTTTCTGAGGTGAGAGGGAAATGTTCAAGGTCACGTACGAAATGACAACCAATTCCCCATTTAGTGAATTCCTTCTCTAAAGATTCTCATAAAAAGCACTGCCTGTGGTCTACAGGTGGGGCTTTTCTAGAAACCAAACGGCCCACCTCAGTCCAGGCTGTAGCTTTTTTGTCTGTGCCACGGGCTGACGTGACAGGGAAATCCATGGGGCGGAGCATATTTACCAAGAATGGCCAGGGTGGGGGGCGGCATCGTCAGCAGGGATTTCCTTGTCTCATTTGGCTCTAGGCTCGTGTAGAAGCTGAGGCTGTCAGCTTTGAGTTGCGATCTGACTGACTTCCAAGCTGGATGCGGCGTGTGAAACGGCTCGGCGTCAGGGCATAAAATTAACACCCGGCACAGGCGGTTGGATTTTGGCATTGGCAGGTAGAGTGTTTGTTTCACCAGTCACGCTGGAGGGATCTACACAGTGATAGTGTTTCACTTGCTTTTTAGGGACATGAAATAAAGTATGAGTATACGCAATTTGTGATTTCAGGCACAAGAAAAATGTACCGTCGATGTTTTCAAAGCATTTCTACTGATGACTTTAGTAGCTGTACTGTTTCAGTACACGGGCTGTACCGGAGCCTACTGGAGAGGCGCGCTGAGGGATTCATTCCCATTCACAGATGTCCTGGTAAAAACTATCTGGGATATTTACATAGGTTTGTTATCATTCTGGGTGTTAAACTACATGTGCCAGTGAAGACGTAGTAAGATTCCTATGCCAGTCTGGTGGCAGGGGGAAATTCTCCCACCGATTCAAAACCGAAGTTGCCTCCATTGATTGAAGGGGCAGCTGAAAATGTCTCATTGTGACGTTTTGGCGTAGAAATTGAGCAATATACAAATTAGCGTTGTATGGTGTAATGGAGGTCGGGGTGGGCTGAGCGGCTGGTAGATTTTTACAGCGGCTACTTGGCGTCGATGTCTAGAGAGACATGCTTCCTATGTCAGCTTCCTTAAGCTGCTGGGAGTTGCAGCAATAACACTGGGTCTAGGTACAACTAAATGTCACCAAATTAGACTGGGGAGTGCATGGAATACAGAACAGGGAGCCATCCTAGATATGCCAATATCTGCTCTTCACAACGCATCAACCTCAAAGCCTTAAAAGCTCTGTTGAAGACCGCGAGGCAAACAGGTCATCTTCAACTCAGCCAGTGCTGAGGGCTGAACTTGACAGTAACAAGCTGGGCTCAGAACACGGCTGTACCAAGGTTATTCACATCCATACTGCTGCCACAATGTCCGTGCGTGGGTTTTGATTTGCACAAGTGCGCATGTCTGTATGTGCACGTGCATGCGTCTGCGTGCACATGTGTGTGACCGGGGTGAATGCAGGCAGTGCTGAGCTTGCGCTGATATGGTCTAGCATAGTGGTCCTCAACTCCAGGCCTCAGGACCCAGCAGTACTTTGGGTCCCGAGGCCTGAAGTTGGGAACCACTGGTCTAGCAGTGGAAAGATTTTTACAGACCTATTCAGTCCGTGATGAAACAAGTGGTCATTTTTTACTTGACTCAGTTTTGGTCCCGAGTCCTTTTAAGAGCGAGAATAATTTCAATGAAATAGGTACCAGTGGTAGAACATCATCAAGGCAAGAGTAGATTTCAGAAATACAGCACAAGGGGGTCAGGGGTTACGGCCAGTATACCACAGATAAGAGCTGCTCTCAGGGGCGACACAGCACTTAGCCACCACAAAACCGGTCAATGTGTGGATAACTGTTGTCTTACCGAAAGGTCTCCTTTGGAAGTAAAGGGGATATTCATGGTTTACTCCCACCTGGTGGTGATTAGTTGAATTACAGCAACTACAAATGTGAACTACACCAACCCTTCTACATTATCTAAATTCAGGAATATTAAAAATGTTATTCCCTACACTATTTTTTTAGGACACGGTTTTGTATGCACCCAAGATAATTCCTAGTGACCGAATTTGCGAAAGACTATAAATGTCACCATTTGTGCAGAAAGGCATCATGAACCTTTTCTCATATTACACAGTGGCCCGTTAAGGTTTCCTTCAACCCCTCTACACCCAGAACTGTTAAGTACGTTAAACTAAACAGGCAGGTGTGATTTATTATCTCACACCTTGCCATAGCCTTCAAACCTGTGGACACACCATCCTGCTGGAGCTCGTTCAGACCACCGGTCAACATCTCACCTTGCCCAGCTGTTGATGAACGCTCAGGTTGTACATCATGACGATACCATCCAATATCTCCAGCAGGGACTTCTCTGTGATTGGCTGGTCGGGCTCTTCCAACGGTCGCCCCAGCAACAGTCCATCGTTACCATGGCTTCCCTCGACTGGGCGTGAGAAAAGGGAAGTGGGGAAAAGAAAAGACAGGGGGTAAAGGAAGAGAGGATGAATCTAACTCAAGGAAGGCTTTGTCTGGCTGTTTCCATCTCGGCTCAGCTTCAAAACACCCAGTCCAGGATAAAAACAGGTGAAAGGGGCCGTAGAAACTTCTGCAGGTGATGAAATGATTCTCACACTTATCCGCAGATAATTGGTGTCCAACCGCCTCGTCTGCACTTTAGCCTTCACATCTTTTAACTAAGCTCTACACTTTACGATGGTGGTTGAAAACAGTCAGGAAAGAGAGGAAGGGAAGGAGCGAGTGACAAAGAACAATCCATTAAAAACATCCCAATATAGATTCAAGGTGGCACCAGAGACAGTACAGAAAGGAGACATCAGACTAATAGACATTTCCTCATTATTTTAGTATTTTTTTACTGTCCTGAAGCACTGGCAATCCCTCCACTAATCAGATCGGTGCCGCCCGGCCCAAATAAAAACAAATAACAAGGCTGTGTCTCTGAGTGTAATCTCTTTTCGGTACAGTCTTTGATAGAACTCACTGTCCTCCTCAGTTCTCTGCTCCACGGCCAGGGTGCGAACCTTGACCTTCTCCGGGGGTGCCAGGGGGCGCCGGGGGGTCATGAGGCTGACGGCAGCTGTACTCAGGAAACGATTAGCGCGGCCGAGCGTGGGAGAACTAAGCCAGCTGGGTCTGGCCAAAGCTCCGCCCATGGCAACGGCACCGAACGGTCTCTGTCAAAACACACATTTCAGTCAAACATCACACCAGGACTCCCTCAAGCATGGGACACGCCTTCTTCCTGACCTGTAAAGTATCTAGGCTGGCCTTGCTGTCAACATTTCAGTCAAACATCACACCAGGACTCCCTCAAGCATGGGACACGCCTTCTTCCTGACCTGTAAAGTATCTAGGCTGGCCTTGCTGTCAACATTTCAGTCAAACATCCCACCAGGACTCCCTCAAGCATGGGACACGCCTTCTTCCTGACCTGTAAAGTATCTAGGC
>JACXGJ010013417.1:0-16292 GCA_016801105.1 Esox niger | reverse complement strand
TCAGTTGTTCAAATAATTACGAAGATTACCTGCTTTTATTCTGTTGACAAGATGTACTCTTATAGAAGAGGTTTGGACATTAAGAATGAGAACCACCCAGAACACAAACTTTAGTAATTACTCATCTCATGAACCACATTTGCTTTCAAGTTTAACTGTGCTGTGCATGAAAGATCCCAGAACACCAGCGTACAATTAAATCCATATGCCTCTCCTGAGGAAAACGCTCATGTGTTGAGTCACCCTTGGAAATAGTAGTCAACAGAAATACAACCATACACAACCTGCGATGGATGGCTCAGTGCCTAGTTACAGTGGATGAACTCTAAGAGAGTTAATCAGTTCCTTTCTGAGGAAATCAGTGGGAATCTTTGTTCTTTAAAGTTATTGATAAAGTCAGTGGTCCTCTACCATAGAATTCTGGGTGGAATTATGCATTAATACAAGAGAATATTTATTACCCCTTTTGCAAACATTTGGCTCAAATAAATGCAACAAAGCCCAAACCTTCCATATGTTCAAACCTCTGCATTGCAGTTTATATAGGCACAATCCTCAGCCAAGGTGTTATATACATATCAGCTTACCATGTTAATCAGGCCTTAGCGGAGTACAGAATAAATGTTTCCCCATCAGTGCAGCCAATCCGGTTTTCTAGCAATAGTAACAGATTTTGTTTACTTTTGTTTGGAATAATAACCAGAGTATAGCTCCTATCCAGATGTGGTGAATTACACTGTATGTAGTCAGTTCATAGTTACCAGTCAAGTCCAATTTGTGCCTATCTGTGTTAATGAGCGTTAGCATGCAAAATAGCAAACCTTTGAGTCAAATGGTATTCGGTTGTTTGATATTGATATCAAAGGCCGAATTTGATCATTTAACAGATAATGTGTAATGTTATCTAAAAACACAAGAACCCATATTTATGAAGGCACCAAAAACACATTTTGAGGGAATTTTACATATGTACCCTAGAAGAGGATTTTGGCCACAGTAAAATTTAATTCTGTGAAAAATGTCTTACCTTCAGTAATTTCCCTCCTAGGTACCATTGATTACAAACAGGGCTATGGCCGCATGTAGATAACCATAGCCCGGCTTCAAAGCCAAAAAAGGATAAACATTTTTGCTGTACCCAAAAGTTGACAAATACAGGTTTCCTTATTCTAAATGTTAAATAGAGAGGGTTGGATGGCCACACATTTTCCAAAACACTGCTATTTTTGTCCTTGGCATTTCAGTCAATTGGCAGATTCTTCAGAGCGATCATCGCTAATCAACTTAATCAAGTAAATTGACATTATATACTCACCTTCCACCAGAAACATGTAGGGGCATAATACCAGCAACTCAGTACAACTATATACAATGGATGGTGAACATATAAATTAATAGGATGTGAGCGGTATGTTTTAGACACAAATTGAAGGCTTGCTAAAACAAGACAGTTCCACCAAGTTTTTGTGCAGTAATTCGAGGAAGGAAAGATTTGAAGTCTCCATTCTACTCACTCACTTACCTAGGTTCATCATTATTTGCTCTCTCTAGGCTTTTCCGATGCTCCTCACTCCATCCCTCACCTTTTCAGTTCCCTCCCACTCTAAAGGCAGGCGGTGCGCTTGATCTTATCTTTACTAGATGTCGCTTGTCGACTAATCTCACTGCCGGTCTCTAATCACTACTTTTTCTCCTTTATGCTTTATCTCTTGTCCAACCCTATAGACTCAGTCCTTACCCAGATGATCATGAGCCATTGCTATATTGGTTCTCTCCCTCCTAGTTTTTCCTCTGTGTTATAATTTCCTACATCTACTAAAGCAGGATTGCAATCTGTTGCCCCTACAGACAAGTTTTTTTAAAAAGTACATTCATTTTATAGTATGTCAAATGGATGCAAAAACACTCTTGGATTGACCAAAAACATGCTTTTATAACTGTCCATTTCTACCCATTAATCAATTTGACAAACCAGCCAAGAAACAAATATGTTATTCTTTGAACTCCTATGGCTGGTGAGCCAAAATGTTTCCCAGCCCCTGTGCTAAATCCTTTATTTCCCCTTTTCCCTACTTCTGCCTCTTTCACCCTGCTTTCCTCCCTGTGCACATCCTATGACTCTCACTATCCCCTTCCCTCCCATCCTGCTCTGTGGTTGAGTGATTCACTGCAAGATCACAGTGCAGGTCCGTAAAGAGCCAAACAAGAAAAGAAAACCTCGGGATGACCTATCCTCCTTTTTACAATGCCCCCCAATACCCCTTGCTAAACAATTGTGTGAGTTCTTTGAACAGCAGGATGTTACCTGGCCTTTGAGCATCATGTAACTTTTATGGGAAGTTCTAGAGCTTAGAGTGTAAAATAGATTTCCACATCCTTCATTCCTCAAAGAACTTTAGGCTTTTGTTATTGTAGAAGGGTGCAAATATCCCATTACACCAAGTTCAGGGCTTGTATGACCATATTCCAAGAAGGGTTGGAACAGTTCTGAAGGCAAATATTGGCCCTACTACTTATTAGGTTCTTAATATTAATAGATTGCTGGGTGTGTGTTTTTATTATTTTGTCCATTACCTGTATATACAACCCCTTTGAAAACCAGACCCCTAAACCATTTTCCAAATTGTATTGTTATATAGAGTTAATGTATAATTGTTTTTTAATGTTTATCAGTCTACACACAATACTCTATAATGGCAAAGCAAAAAAAATATTTTTTTGAATATCTATTGAAAATAAAAAGCTGAAATATCTCGAATATATCTTGTGTATATCTCTACCCGCTTTGCACACTTGGATTAGGGCAGTTTCTCCCATTATTCCTGGCCGATTCTCTCAAGCAGAGTCAGATTGGACAGGGAGTGTCTATGATCTTCAGATCTCTCCACAGTTTTACATTGGCATTCAAGTCCAAGTTTTGTTCGGGCCACTCAAGGACCATCACAGACTTGTGTTGGTGCCATTCCAGCATTGTTTTGTTTGTGTGCTTTTGATTGTTGTTGTGCGGAAAAATGATTATTCTATTAATCTTGACCAGTGTACCAGTCTCTCCAACTGAGAAGCATCCCAAGAGCAATTTGATCCTAAAACCACACTTTACCGTAGGATTGGTATTACATAGGTCATGAGGGACCGAATTTTTCACTAGATGTAGTTCTTGGCCTTCAAGACTAATTGTATGATTGTGTTTTCATCTTTCCAGATACTCTTTCTTGTGCTCTCAAAATCCATCAGGCGGCATGTCATGTGGCGTTTCCTCAGGAGTGTCATCCTTCACCAAGGCCTGAATGGCTGCTCTGCAGAGATGATTGTCTTTCTGGCAGGTTCTCTCATCTCTGTAGAGAGACGCTGAAGATCCGTTACAGCCGCCACTGGGTTGTTGATCATAACCCTGACAAAGGCCCTTCTTGCCCAGTTTGGCTGAACCAACAGCTTTAGAAAGACTCTGAGTTGTTGCAAACTTCTTCTATATCACAATGATAGAGCCTGGGTACTTTCAATTGTTGAAAGTGAAAAATTGAGTAAAAAAATATTTAAAATTATTACAAATACTAAACAGAAAATAATCCATTGCATAAGTGTTCATCCCACTGATTCAATATTTTGTAGAACTCTTTGGCATCTATTACACCTATGACTCTATTTGGATAAGTCTTCATGTGCTTTGCACATCTGGGCATAGCAATTTATGCCCATTATAGACTGCTCCAAAAAATTAAGGGGAACACTTAAATCACACATTGGGCCTCAATGGACAAAATAGATTAAAGATAAAAATCTTTACTGTACACTTTGTTATTCGTTGAGAACAAAATGATGTAATAACTGTCAAAGAAAACCAAAGTCACCAACTGACTGAGGGCTGGATTCAAACTCACACCGAAAATCTAAGTAAATAATTTACATCACAGTCTCTTCCAACTTGTGTAAATTCAATCATGGTAACTCATAATGTGACCCAGTAGTTTGTATGGCACCCACGTGCCTGTATGCACTCCCGATTAACATCTGGGCATGCTCTTGATGAGACGGCAGATGGTGTCCTGGGTGATCTCCACCCAGACCTGGATCAGGGCATGAGTGAGCTCCTGGACAGTCTTTGGTGCTACTTGGCAGTGTCGGATGCACCGATACATAATGTCCCAGAGATTCTAATTTGGATTCAGGTCTGGGAAACGTGAGAGCCAGACGATAGCATCAATGCCTTCGAATGCCAGGAACCAACTACACACGCTGGCCACATGAGGCCAGGCATTGTCCTGCACTAGGAGCAACCCAGGGCACACTGCACCAGCATAAGGTCTAACGATCGGTCTGAGGAATTCATCTAGGTACCCAACAGCAGTCAGGTCAGCAGGGGAAGGCTTGTGTGACCCTCCAAGAATATGCCTCCCCAGATCATCACTAACCCACTGCCAAACCGGTCATGCTGGATGATGTTGCAGACAGCATAACATTCACCACAGCATCTCCAGACTCTTTTACATCTGTCACATGCTCAGTGTGAACCTGCTCTCATCTGTGAAGAGAACGGGGCGCTAATGGTGGATATGATCATTCTGGTGTTCTCTGGCAAATGCCAATCAGGCTGCACGGCGCTGGGCTGTGAGCACAGGTCACACTAGAGACTTTGGGCCCTCATGCCACCCCACATGGAGTCTGTTTCTGACAGTTTGGTCAGAAACATGCACCCCAATAGCCCGCTGGAGGTCATTTTGTAGGGATCTGGCAGTGCTCCTCCTGTTCTTCCTCACACAAAGAAGAAGATACCAGTCCTGCTGCTGGGTTGATGCCCTTTTATAGCCCTGTCCAGCTCTCCTCATGTGCTACCCATCCAGTTGATTTCCAGGCTCTGGGTCACTTCAATTAATTTACCATTTTGTTTTGAAGCCACCCCACATTTGCTGTGCCTAGATGTTTGAGGACATATTCTTGCTGAAAGATTAATCTTCTCCTAAATTCCCGGTCTCTTGCAGAATTCTCTGCATTTTGCTGCATCCATTTTGTGAAAAATCCCCATAGCATGGTGCTGCCACCACCATGCTTCACAATAAAGATCGTGTTCTGAGTATGATGTGCCGTGTTAGGTTTGCGCCAAACATAATGCTTAGGTTTGAGGACACTAAAATATATGGTGGTCACATCAGACAATATAGAATTTTCTTCGCCTTAGAATCTTCTTCCACTTTTCTAAATGATTTCCAATCATTTGAAATTACCACAGGTGGACTATAGTAAAGCTCTAGAGAGAGCTTAAGGATCAAAATATCATGCATCCTAATCGAAGTAGACAGGATGCATCTGACGTCAATTTGGAGTGTCATGGCAAAGGGTCTGAATACTTATGTTCATTATATATTTTTACCAACATGTTTTGTCTTGTTCTTATAGGTGCTGTGTGTGAATTGATGGTGTTGTTTTTAATAAATTATGAATTAAGTCTATAACAAATCAAGATCTGCAGAAAGGGAATGGCTCAGAATACTTTCAGATGGTACAGAAAATATATTTGTGAGATATCTGTACTTCTTTATTGACACCTATATTTTGTCTGTCTGCTTGTTTGTGTTACATGAAAATATTTGAAACCACAGAACTGAAAAGAAATGTTGGAATTTCATGATATATATGTAGCAGGCTAAAGACAAATACTACATTCATTTTATTGTTCCAGAGGAAGCAGGCTTTATTTTGTGATTTAATGTAATTCATATTTGGCTAATGTAGAAAGATGGAAACGCTATCCATGAATTTTTTATGGATAGGCAATACGTTATGCATCACTTGAGAAAAAATATCTATTACCTAAATATTCTAAACCGGTCAAACGAAATACAGACTAATCTTAAAAATCTAAAGCAAACTATATAAGAATGAAAAGCAACACACTGCCCCATCTACAAACAAGGTATTAAATAAAAAGCATATCACACTGCGTATTATATCACAATTATGTATGTAAAAGACGTATAGAAATTGTGTTTGTGAAAATAATATATTTCAATTCTTCATTAGTTAAGTGTTGATAATGTCTTAATCGACTGATTGTTCTGTACTAGTCTAACTTTCCAAAAGTAGTCATTTTCACCAGCTGCGTCTTCTATTTCTGTCTGTCCCTAGTTTCCCGCCTGGCTAACGTCAGCAGAAAGTTATTTTCATGAATGGAGGGGGCGGTCACGAGGAATTGGTGACGTAAGTGCTTGCGGAAGCACGGAGTGGAATGTTGATACATTGTTGTTGTTTTGTAGTTAATTTAGTACAGGCATACATTTCGGTTGGATTGCTGGACGCCTTTTCCAGTCGTTCAAGTAACTTCAACCCGTATAGGACAGCAACTTTACAAGTTTTGCGCCTTCTGGGCAGATAATATCCGCGTCCACAAGGTAAGGGTGCGAGCGCTTTTCTGGGAGATGTTTTGAGATTCCTCTCAAAAATTGTTGTTCTCACGGTGACAGATTTTACGCGTGTCTCAAAAAGCAACATTGAGCACGTTAGCATTTAGTCCTTACTAGTGTACATAATTTTATTAAAGCTGCTTTCTTTATACCTTTTATGCATCTAAACAATTATAGTTTAAAAACTTTTATGGTTATTGAGAATTATTGTTCTACAATGAACACGTGTTGGAGTCACATTAATAGGCTTTGATGTAGACTATGTTTTTGTATTTTGTAGACTGTTATTTAATTTTCTACCTCGTTAAAATGTATCTATTCATTTCAAGATTTCTCTATTTTGTTTACCTTCATTTTTTTATTCCAGGTATATAGCAGAAATATATGAATTTGTATAACACACAAAAATACTGCCTGTTATGATCACTTCAATACGTTTCATATTTACATAGCTCTGCAATTATTTACTGTATACTCTCTGGATACCGTCGTCTATTATTACTACCTAAGGAAAACACGTGGTCTGCATTTTAGACTTCTAGGACAAAGGGCATGTTGTGGGGATAGACCACCAGTCGAGGAGGATACAAAGTAGGCACCAATAACAGTCACGTTATAAAACAGTATCTGCTAGAGACATTGGTATTTTATTTAGCGTGTGTGCTTGGGATCGCATAATTTTCAGGAAGCACGACCGTGTGTGTTTAGTTATTCAAATGTAGCCTACTGTAGTTTGCAACTTTTGTCGAAGTTGGACTAGAATTTGCAATATATCGGTTGAGTGTTGCTACTGTTGACACTACCAAAGACACGTTGTTAGTGCTATAACGAGTTCGCATTCAATTCTATGTTCAAGTTTGTCAGTACAGATTGTAGTCCATACTTTTGAAAGAAACAGTGTAACAGGCCAATATGAAAGTAAATCTACAGACCTGCTCTGAAAGCAAATTGTTTAGATGGCACAGACACCTTGTTGCTGGGCTGACTTTATGTCATTCCCTTATTTCTTACTTAATTAAAATAATACTAATAAAAGAAAAACATTTGTATTTACTTACATTTCAGTCATTTTAAATGTAAAATACTTAATAGGGGTAACCCTAACCCTAATGGTGGGTTAACAGCCTTGGGATCTTCAATGCACCTTTAAATGCCCTGGGGTATCGGGATTGGATCTTTTGACCAAAAGGAACCAATTGGCACCCTTAACATCCATTCCAGCAGCATTTGGTCTCCCATCAGGGATGGACCAGGAGCCACCTTGCTTAGCAAGGCAAGCCAGCAGTGAGATGTCAAGTGCAACGCAACTGGTATACAGTGATATATTTCTATGTTGACTGCGTATGGATCGGCTACATATTGGCATTTTGCTGGTGTTATGATTCATGTAGAAAATATGAGAGTAGCCTTTTCATGTTTAAATGCTCTCACACTGTACGTGCACCCTCCTATCTAAGGGGATTCCTCTGTCTGGAGTCACTACGGATGAAATGTACTGTATGTGGGCGGTGGTGACCTAAGTGAAGTTTGTCTTATCCGGGGCTGACTAGAAGCATTTAGAAACGTATGCTGTTTCACAAGGTTCAATTTAGACAGAGTTTTACATTAGCTGTTTTCTTCTTTTCATGTCAGTAACTTGGCTCATGTGAGCAAAAATATTTTTGGTTGGTATGTCAGCACACCGTCCTCTCAAAGACAAGGGCTAGCCATATCTCGGGCTTTAAGAAAGGCAGGGGATTTTTTTTTAGGATGTGCATGCTCTGTCATGAGGTTTACATGTGGCCTGGTTTCCCAATGTGATGTCTGTAGGAGGAAGAGCTCTTTCACTTCACCTACTCAACATTTCAGCATGACAATACTAGGCTTTGTATGACGTGCTGTAGTCCTAATGGAAAATAATGCTCACCGTTTGCATGGCTTTCAGTGTTGTGTATTCAATGGGTTGAAGAAAACCCAGTCAGCAAGCTTCTGTGGGTTTACAATGTGTTATGAAAGTGAAATAACCTTTGTTCATCAAGGTATGACTCAGATATAAACACAATTCGAGTGTTTTTAGGATGTATAACATCATTTTAGTTGGGAAATGTCCAACGTTTTGCCCGGTACCATGTATTGGGAGACTTTTCTTTTTTGAGACAGTCTTGTCATAAGAATTGTCTTTATTTTTTTACAGTACTGTATTGCATACATTTTAACAGTTCCATTAACACATCTACTGTGATGCCACAGGAAATATACATTAACATCTCTCCACAAGTGCATCCTGGGTGCCTGTGTTTTACCACCCACCAGGATTTGCATCCAACCCATCCTTGCTTCTCTGGATGAGTTCCTGGAACTCAGACCAATGCCTTCACCACACTGTAGTCTGGGGGAAGAATGGATTGTCATGTTTTGGTCTAGATGGTAAAAAATGAAGTACCTTGTTTTTGTTATTTTAGTATTAGATGGTGTACAGTAGGCAAGGAAAAAAAAAAGGCCTGAACCTTCTCACTTATATCTGAGAATTTGGTATCAGAGCTTTGGTTCTCAGACTGAATAAGAATATTAACGACTTAATGGAGAGCCAGGATTAGATTAATGACTGTCAGGGATTTTTTTGTTCTGCTGATGTCATCTCAAGTTTCTTGCCCTGAATTCCTTTGGTATTTGGAGTTGGAGAGTGACATTTGTTCTAAAGCCATGTTCTTGTTGATTGAATTTTATTCATTTGACCCAATTTAATTGCTTTAGTCACCGGCCAGGTTTTGCCTTGTTTTGTGCATATTTGACATTCCTTTGAATCCCAATGTTCCCAGTTGGAAAGTCGCTTTGCTCAGGTATCTACCGCTCCTCCCTTCCCCAAAAATGTTCCGGTAGTCATGCCAGCCATTTCCAAAGTTCCCTGTATGTTTTCTTCCACACTGCGAAACAACAGGATTTTCCAGGAAATGTCAGCTTGGGAGGGTGTGATTCCCTGCCTCTCGTCCTCATTTTTACCAGTAAACAGCATGACTCATGGCTCTGCTATGCTCTCCATTTCCTTTACATAATATCCCACCAAATGTGCTGTGCTGGAGTCGAGAGCAGAGACGAGTGTACCACTAGGGTTCAAACATTTCCTGGTTTTCTAGAAATATTGGTTGTAAGACTCTTGGAATCAGATAGGGAATAACAAGCAAATCCAGGAACCTTGAATCAGGATTTCTGGGAAACCTGGGACTTATGGGAATGTTACCATATTTTTTAAATCCTCAAAGCAGCAGTTAGGAGAGGCATCTTCCTCTACCCCCCTGAGCAAATGGAGGAGACATTCTGAGCAGAGGGAAGCTCCATCCAGCTCTCCTGCAGAAGGATGCAAAGGGGAAAGGAATGTCTGTACTCTGCTGGACCCACAATTCAACTAATAGAGAAGGGAAACCAACAGCAAAGACAAGCCAACACTTCATTTACCACTAAGACCCTAGCACTATACTCTTTAATGTGCTGTTTATTTTAGCGAAGATGAGGCCCCGCGTCATTCCTGTTGAAACCCATGCACACAGGCTTGAATCTGAGCAGATTCCTTAATGGCAAATATGATCTTGATTCACATTTCCCACAGACCTGGCTTGTTCACTTGTTTCTTCCAGCCAGGTCACAGTCATTAATATTAAGTCAACCAAAGAGAATTTAAAAAAACAACAGGACATGTGAATTGACCAAAAGACAATATTCACAATAAAATGACCAGATACAGATTTCAGATAAAAGCACAATCGGTCATAAAATAATCTGTCATTTAAGAACAGGTTCTTATATTTCTGGCCTATAGTCGACGGATACCGATTGCTGGCCAATATATCGGTTTATCTCTACTAATGGTAATTGGCTGGGCTGATCCTGTACTATGGTCTTGAATATGCACAAATGTGAAACAACAGCTGACCGGACAATATATTTTCTAAGCTATAGGCCATATTCTTGGGTCATGCTTTGATTCTTTGTTGCTGTTCCTCACACTGAATGACTAGGCAATACACTTTGAAACCATTTGTTAACTTTTTCCAGCAGAGTGCAATTGGGTGGAAAAAAAGTGACTATTAGCAATGTGTTGCATCTGGAGCCCACAGTAAACTATTGTTAGTTTGACTTGTGCTTTCATATGATGAGTAATTTCCTGATGTTCTGGACTACATGACCTGATGAAATATTGCGAATAAATCTTCAGGACTTTCCATTGACCAGGAAATAATTTATACTGAATTAGTTTAGCCATACCCTTGTGAGTCAATGCTCTCTCTCTCACCTTGAAAATCTGTTAAGTGGTTTGAGATTTGATTTACCTTAAAATAAAATAAAAACCTAATAATCGATTTTCCATCCCACCAAAATGGTACTTGTGCTTTGATCCCAATCCCTCCAAATTGGAGAGTTGCAGGGAGCTGACAAACTGGGCCACCTGAGAGCAAATACAGTTAACTCCCTTGCTTATGGACAGAATGAGAGACATTTCACCTTATAAGCTCTGGGATTCAATCTAGCAATCTTTCAGTTCCTCACCCAGTCTGCCTTAACGCTAGACTACCTGCGGTGCTACTTTCTATCCTTGTTCAGTTATTAACACTTGATTATATTTGGCTTTTGGTATAGGCCTAGAAATGAGATCCCTAAATTCCAGACATTTTGAAGATCTTACAGCGGTAGTGTTACAACTGAGTAGACTAAGCGGCTCTCCGAGAGACAAAGAATTGCACAGGACATATTCTGAACGCATTTATCCTCTCAAATGAAATGTGGGGCCCCTTTACGTTTTGTGTGTGTGTGCGCGCTAAGTTAGGAATGTGGTTTTGTTATCCACACTTCAACCACTCCAAAAAGATGAAAAGGGTATTTGTCTTGTGGCGGACCGTCAAATGTGCACTCAGGGCAGCGCTGAATTGCAAAACTTGTCTGTTGCTTGGTCCTTAAGGTAGATGTTGGCCTCTCAGAAAGCAGGAAAGCAGCATAGTCAGACCTTGAGAACTTGACCTACTGCCACTTACAAGAGTAGAGTAGCACATATTCAGAGGGAATCTGAAGGAAACAATGTGGCATCTGAACTATAAAGCACAGAAGGAACGCCTCTATGGAGAGGGTAGCCATTTCCCACCCCATTCTAGGATTCTCACAAGGACTATACCTGGGTTTGTCCTCTGGCGCAACAGTGACCCAAACAGTCTCGTTTAGCCAAATTGCTGGAACGTTGTATTATATTGTTGACCTGTCTTGCAGTGCTTTTTTCAAAGTGGAATATACATTAGCCATCCATTGTTTATCATTTGCTCTACCCTTTTTCCGTAATAAAGAAGACATTTTAATTTCTGTTGATATTTAAAGGAGATTATCTATATGGGTATCAGATGTGATTATTCACCAAACATGTTCATTTGATTCCTTGTAAGATCCTCTTCAGGGTGTGGGTTACAGCAGTTTTTTGTGTAAGTGTCTTCCCTCCACATCTCTTTTCCCTTCATTTCAGAAGTATACGGTCAGACGAAGGCCATACGTACCTCCGGTGTGGTTTACAAAAAGACAACACAGATGGATGACTGAACTTAATAGTGTTCGCCAAATGTTCAGTGCACTTTGTCATTATCATCTGACCAATCATTTGGCATCCTGCCATTTTCCATTGTAAGACCTTTGGTGAAAGAACTGAACTCTATTTATATTTTATATGCAGTGTAACCACTTCACCTATTTAAAATGTCTAAGACAACCCAGCAACAGCTATCAGAAATGGCTATCTATATTTCCTTGAGCAGAAGAACAATCGTAAAGGAATAGTCATTAAAGCCTCCCACTTTGGGTTCTCGTAACTTCTACACAGAAAGTGCAGCTTAACTTGCTGCATGGAATATTTGGCATCTTAATGGAGTATCGCTTATCATATGTTCACTTAAATTGTTTAGCTGGCAGAAATTTATGTCAGCAGCACAGTGAGCTAAATATATCCAGCAGAGTTAAATAAGGGCATGGTGCAGCTCAGGAAGGCCCAGTGTAATATGAGCCAGCCAAGCAGACGCACGTCCTAACTCCGATGAAGTACATTGTCTCATGGCTAAAATACACCAATGACTGTTAGGGAAACTATTCCTCTGTGACACACGATCTTCCGGAATGTTCCACATATCTGCAGGACGGTAAAGCTAGGAATGGCCTTCAACATAAGCTGCCATTTGCAGGGAAGTTAAACTGCTGACAGGCTTATTCTCTGTGTTATGATGGCCAGACACACGGGTCAGTAGGCCATGTTAGTTGCACTTGAAACATTGTATTTCCATTTAAGAGAATACACATTGTCTTGGGGAAGTGAAAAATAGGAGCCAATTTATCTGTGTGTTTTTTCAGACTGTTCGCAGACTGCCTATACTATTGGTGATCCTTGCTTAATGTTCCTTAAACTGAACTGCCCTTGTAATGTCGACCATGTCTACGGCAGGGCTATGAATGAGACATGTTTTAGCCTTTGGCTGGTCATGTGACTACACTCCCACACCCATTTTACAGGGCGTTTCCATGGCAGCCGCCTGTACAGAGCGAATACACTCCGATTCAGGACGCTGAGCCGGGCCTGAAAAGGAGCCTTGGGGGACTGTAGGCTTTTATTCAGTCAGGCGAACAGCAGGCTCTCTCTCTCTTTGGCCATGGCGGTAGTATCAAAGGCATGCATTTCACTGTAGTGTTCAGACAAGCCTTTCTAAAAACAGCTTTGACCAAAATAGCCCAGGCCTGGTTTCTAAGCAAAGAGCTCAGACAAAGCTCTGTGGTGAGACTGAAAGCTGACCTGCTTCTATTCCTGCCATCTTGCCATGGTCCAGTGAACTACATTGAGAAGAGCCTCCTCCAGCAGCAAGTAAACAGGGTTGCCCAACATTCTGTGTTCATAATCTCTGTGTGCTGCTGACCTCTGCTGGCTACCTCCGTTAGAGAATCCACTAAGCTGGGTTGCAGATGACGTAACTAAGTCAGGAATGTTGTTGTGGGATTTCTACAATAAATTTCATGGGAAAGGGGAGTGGCTTCTTTGGATTGCTGTGTCTGAACTTCACTGTACTCACAGGCACCACATACACAATGGATACAACTCACCAATCCAGTTTGATAAACTGTCTACTTCAATGCCAAATTCCTTTTTGTGTTTTGCAGTGTGACTTCTGTGGGATTCCGGCCAGCTGTATGCATGCAGGGCATGACGACTCAGTTTAAAGCCAGCAAAGCTTTAAAGGTATGTTATCACTTGTGTGGATGTCCTATTTGACGTAAAGCAGATATCTGCATGAAAGGGCCGTCCCCGTCAACCCCCCACCGACCGTTTCTCCCTCTCTTCCATTCAGGTAAAGAAGGAGACTGGTGAGAATGCCCCGGCCCTCAGCGACGATGAGCTGGTGGCCATGTCAGTGCGTGAGCTCAACCAGCACCTGCGCGGCCTCACCAAGGAGGACGTGGTGAGGCTGAAGCAGCGGCGGCGGACCCTGAAGAACCGCGGCTACGCGGCCAGCTGCCGAATCAAGCGGGTCACCCAGAAGGAGGAGCTGGAGAGACAGAAGCGGGAGCTGCAGCACGAGGTGGACAAGCTGGCACGTGAGAACGCCAGCATGAGGCTGGAGCTGGACGCCCTGCGTGCCAAGTACGAGGCCTTGCAGTGTTTCGCCCGGACTGTCACCCGAGGGCCCCTTTCCCCAGGCAAGGTGGCCACCACCAGCGTCATCACCATCGTCAAGTCTGCTAACAACCACAACGCCAACCCAGCGTCCTTCTCCACCCCCTCCTAGTGCCGACAGGACTAGGCTCTCATCTCCGTCCTGCCTGGTCCTTACCGGTTCTGACCTGATCCAGACTTAAACCCACGGCACCCGACCCATGCTGAGAGGAAGCTCAGTAATTAGACAGAGGAAAAGGGGTGGAGTGGCTACCAGCTCTGAGTGATGATAACATTATGCTGCATTTTATTTTCCCTCTCCGCCTCCCTCTCTCTGTGTCTTTTTCTCTCTCAAATTCACAACACAATCTGCGGGGTCTGGGCACTGTGCTATAACCTCCCCAGCACCGGCAGAGCATTAGGCCTCTGACCCTCTCTCCTTGGCTGACAGAAGAGACGAGCTCTTACCGTAGTGTGAGCGTGCACTTGATATTATAACCCGCGATGGCAGCACTGGTCTGAGACAGCTCTGATGCCTGTGGTATATTGCATTTACATCAGAGTTTAAAGTAATATATTATCATTGAAATAATTACTCTGTGAATATGTTATGAGTAATTATATGAATACGGCAAAACGAAAAAATGCTGATCTAAGCCTAAAAGTCTTTCTTGTTCTGTATATGAAAGCACATACTTACTGATATCTCAATGGAAATGTAGCCATTGAAGCTTTTACCTGATCTATGAGTGAACACTCATACAGTATGTTCAATATTTTAAGCTTTTATGTTTAACAATTTAAGGGCAGCTTGTAAATCGTTAAAAACAGTGTATATTTGATAAATGACCAAGCATGTTTATCTGGATAAACCAGACACTTTTGTATTGTCAAATGTTAATCTGGTTTAGCCAGTAAATAGGACTTGCAAGTATATTGTAATATGGCATAGCCAATAAAATACATAATACAAAAATACACAGTCCTTCTCAAGGCACTGGGGAACTAAAAGACCGGACAGTGAAACAACGCGTCAGGCTGTGTCAGACAAAATGACATATCATTTAACAGCACTTACTATGACAGTTTCAACACAGTCCAGACAAAACGCAGTTTATGTAAAAATGAATGCAGAAATAAATCTAAAATCATGGGATACCTGAAGCATCTTCTTGGGAATTTCCACAGCTCATTCTAGTATTACTTTAGTTATGGGAGATTGTATGATGCTGATCATAGTTTGTAATCTATCCCAGAGTTGCTAAAGTGGCTGCCAGTTTAACTATTGCCAAGGGTGGCATATTTATTTTATGTTACTGAGACAAGCACTTACCTGTGATATTTTCCCTTTCAACTTTCCTCTCCATGCAATGCAATATTTCATGGTAGGTAATCCATATTGGATGTAGTGATGGGAGCTGTCTTGACAAATGAAATGCAAATCAGTTACGTCCTGTATATTACAAGACTTAAGCTAGAACCTCGATTTTAGTTTCAATGCAAAAGAAGGAAAATGTAAGCTCTCTACTACCTTCTGTCACTTTCCATTGAGAACTCCGTCCTTTTAGAAATCATTCCTACTGTTGGGTTGTCTGAAAGTGCTGCTGCCGGTGTTGTAACTCTGAAATGGTAGACCTTGAACATTAACTCTTTTGACACAGATTGAGAGTAATACTGACACAACTTGAGAAACAAACTCTAGTAAATGTGTCATGACCAAATCTAATGATGTACTATGCTTCAAACATAACCAGTGTAAGAGATTTTTTAGTATACCAGTTTCCTTACATTTTTGCATTTACATTTCAGCCCTTTTCAAAGTGATTCTTGAAATAGAGTTGGCTAATGTCTAAGATTTCCTCTTACCCTAATAGACGTGACTGTTTCTATACCCCTGTTTCTTGGCTGCAAATAGCATTTGGGGGACTGCTGCTGTTTTGCTCTCTGATATTTCAGGCAGGGCCATTTCTGTGCTCTTATCATTCTCATTTTGTTTTTTCATTTGTTTTTTCATGTTGTTACACCTGTTTATTCCTGGTTTCCTCCTGATGTATTTAGTTGTTTTTATATACATGTGTATTTTTATATGTCTTTATTATAGGGACATGAAATACCCTGAGAGTGGTGTGATCTTGTAACTGTCATCGGAAGTAAAATATTCATATTTACTCAGCAGGATAGTTCACTTATCTATAGTAACGAGATATAAATATGTGTGTGTGTGTGTGTGTGTGTGTGTGTGTGTGTGTGTACGT
>JACXGJ010013416.1:0-16294 GCA_016801105.1 Esox niger | reverse complement strand
TCTGGGGCGATGTGATGAGGAACAGGTGTGCGTAATAGTGGAGAGTCTGGGGCGATGTGATGAGGAACAGGTGGAGAGTCTGGGGTGTTCCTTGGATGTGGAGTTAGCAGCTGGAAGCTTGCGGGAGGAGGCACTGTGACAGTGAAGGCTACTGTAAATCATCCTTTATTTATCCAATTTATTGTGTTCATCAAGCAACCATGCTTTAAGGCCTATGTACAGCTATTCTTGCGGATCTCCAGTGATCGTTGAAAATTTTTCGATAATCTCATCAAAATGAAATCTAAATTCTACTAATTTATTTTTGAATAATTGAAATGTGTAATTTTCATTAAGTTAAATATTAGGGCCTAATAAATGAATGAAAAACCTATAGCCTGTGTTCTTAGAAATAATCATTCTATGTATTCTTTTTATAGCTGTTTTTTTTGTATGATTAGACCTTCAATGAAAACATTTTATTTTTTTCAAATTCATTAACCATTTAAAACAAACACATTGTTTAATAATTTTTTGACTGTTTTATACAGATTGATGATGACCCAGTAAATGAACTGATGCTCTGGCTGGATTGTGATGCTGTGGAGGAGAATATAGTATAACAGGGATGATTCATATGCTAATGACGACAAATGCCTTTCGGCTCTGGCTGATACTGTTGGTCTGAAAGGCCTGGGGGTTCTAGTGTTAAAAAACCTTGTAAAAATGTTT
Source organism: Esox niger (assembly GCA_016801105.1). Lineage (NCBI taxonomy): Eukaryota > Metazoa > Chordata > Actinopteri > Esociformes > Esocidae > Esox > Esox niger. The sequence continues at coordinate 15,583 of JACXGJ010013416.1, read as the reverse complement.
ATTAAATTGCCTAAGACTGACCTTCACACATTTGGAATAGTTAAACATGTGTGATATTAGATATAGTGCTGAAAAAAAGATAAAGAATGAAGTTTAATTTTGAAAATGGCAACAATTCTGCGGAACTGCACCTATACTAATATAAACAGTCATGGACACACTGTGACAACAATAGTCCCATAGGATCTGTGACCATATCCACTCCATGTAGACTAGGGACATTTTATGAAACAGATCAACCAGGCCAGTAGAAAAATATAAACTCGAAAACAAAAAATGCATTTCATTCTACTGACTGAATATAAAGTCAGTAAAGCCAAGATACAAAACAAAACATTTCTAAATCTAAATTTACAACTACTTCCCAGTGCAAACATAACATTCCATGTTCAACACAAATTTGAATACAACATCGTCAGTCTCACATAGTCACATTATTTTCAGAGACAACTAACAAAAAATAACTGACACCAGGTTATGATCATTTGAAACCTTATCACTTGTTGAATGTTCGTCTTCTGAAAGACAGATGTACAGAAATTAGCCAGCATAATTGTTAAAACCACATCCTCTGTAGTGCAGCTTTGATGTAAGATGCCAAAAGTATTTTATATGAAAATACTGAATTTGAAGATACTGGTCCCACCCCACCAGTGTCACAGGTGTACGTCCCAGGCCTAGAGGACCCACAAGGGTTTATAAAGACATATGGTGATTTCTTTATACAGTACTTCATAAAATAAGCAACAACAGCTCAAATCAATGCATTACTGAAATCAAAATGTATAACTTATGATATTATATACATCTCCAGACCACTGCACGTTTTTCTTTCCTTTCTTCATTCAAAACATTCCTTTTCATCTTTTTTGGAAAGAGCTGTATACATTTTGACAGTAAAGTGCTAAATAATATTTGTTCTTTGGTGTCTAATTGTATAATAATGTTTTTATGTGGTGGAAGTGGATCCTCTTGAGGGGACCCTAGATGCGGTGGGTCCTGCAGCCTAGGCCCCAGCGCCCTCGTGATATTTCCGCTTTTGGGCAAGGTTTTTTGCAGGTAACCCCACTTTGACCCGGGTAGTTTGACTTCATGCTCCGGGCAGTGGACACGAGCCCGCAGGGTTCAAGTTTGCCATATCCCAGTATATTATACCAGTGGCACCCTACTCTTTTCAGCTACTGTACCCCCAAAAAGGTTTTGCACTGCTTGGAGTACCCCTGAAGTACCCCCTCATGTTCATTTAACTAGTAAGCCTATGGTCTCATGAGCGTTTTCAAGTACCTCCTTTGGAGAGGCCAAGTACCCCTGGTTGGGAACCACTGTTCTATAGAATATAAACTAATTGCCAATTAATGAAGCTTGACTAATGTAATGGAGCTAATTCTCTTTCAATGTTGTTTGATAGATTTCATTTTAATTTATTAAAACATTTTAAGAACATGATGTTATTAGTAACAAAATGATCTTAGAATCTTACAATTTATTCTAATAATTTTAGCAAAATTAGTTTTGAACAAAGTTTCAATCTTAATGGTATCGGAAAGAAGATGTGTAAAATAAAAGAGGCCATTTGAATTGCACTGCATTTAATTCTACTTCCTTGAAAAATCTATTTCAAAAGCTGCTTCTTGTGGGCTGAGGCCGATTAAAAATAAATTATAATTTCTAATTTGAATTAACTAAACCTGATTGCCATTAGAGAATAGCCTTGAAAATCTTTGAATGATGACAGATTGTCTAGGTATCAAAAAATTATTTAAGAACCTCAAGATAGACAACTCTCCCAACAAAACCCTATAGGTGCCAGAACGTCACAATGAGACTAAAGCTTACATGCAAAAGTTCTGGCAATGGTTTTAATGAATCTGGCAGTGGCACCATCAAATCTATCATAACCAAATGGAAAAAAAACATGGCACAACAGCAAACCTCCCAAGAGACGGCCGCCCACCAAAACTCACGGACCGGGCAAGGAGGGCATTTATCAGAGAGGCAGCACAGAGACCGAAGGTAACCCTGGAGGAGCTGCAGAGATCCACAGCAGAGACTTGAGTATCTGTACATAGGATGACAAAAAGCTGTATGCTCCATAGATTTGGGCTTTATGGCAGAGTGGCCAGAAGGAAGCCATTACTTTCAGTAAAAAACAAAATGGCATGTTTTGAGTTTGCAAAAAATGTATGGAGGAAGGTGCTCTGGTCTGATGAGACCAAAATTTAACTTTTCGGCCATCAAAGAAAACACTATGTTTGGCGCAAACCCAACACATCTCATCACCCAAAGAACACCATCCCTACAGTGAAACATGGTGGTGGCAGCATCATGCTGTGGGGATGTTTTTCAGCAGTCGGGACTGGGAAAATGGTCAGAGTTGAGGGAAGATGGATGTGCTAAAAACAGGGATATTCTTGAGCAATACCTGTACCACTCTGTGCGTGATTTAAGGCTAGGACAGAGGTTCACCTTCCAGCAGGACAATGACCCCAAACACCCTGCTAAAGCAACACTTGAGTGGTTTAATGGGAAACATCTAAATGTGTTGGAATGGCCTAGTCAAAGCCCAGACCTCAATCAATAGAAAATCTTTGGTTAGACTTAAAGATTGCTGTTCACAAGCACAAACTATTCAACTTGAAGGAGCTGGAGCAGTTTTACAAATAGGAATAGGCAAAAATCCCAGTGGTAAAATGTGACTTGGTGCTGTGATTGCTGCAAAGGTTGCTCTATAAAGTATTGACTTTAGGGGGGTGAATAGTTATGCACATTGACCTTTTCTGTTATTTTGTCCTATTTTTTGTTTGCTTCCTAATAAATAAAACATCTTCAAAGTTGTGGGCATCTTCTGTAAATTTAATGATGCAAATCCTCAAACAATCCAAGTGAATTCCAGGTTATGAGGCAACAAAACACAAAAAATGCCAAGAGGGGTGAATACTTTTGCAAGGCACTGTAGATATTAATTAGATACTTGGTGAACACAGCCTAACCAGTTGAGTATTTTTACTTTGTAGTTTTTACACCCTGTCCCAAATAAACAATGATAGATTGCAGGTTTGAGTCTCAAACACATCCGACTACTGAGTAGAGAAGTCATTTACCAGACTTCGTGAATGTAAACCATATAACGTAAGAGAATTAAATAAATAATATTTAGTAGTTATCACTTTTCATTTTTTTATTGAAACTGTTGATCATGTAGAAGAGAGTAAAGTAAATCCTAAATTTAAAGAAAACAGATCTATAAACACAACTAAAATCAGCAAAAACGAACTCAATCGTTTACCCAATTTCTAAGTTAAAATGTCAAAATAAATTATACCAGTAAGTTGGAAAAAAGGAAATAGCATGTTTGTTTTTTTGGAAAACATTCTATATTTAATTTTATGGTGTATTTGTATTGTGAACCTTTACTCTAGCAAAGAGTTGAATCAGCAACCAAATAACGTTGTTCTCTAAACAGGGCCACTCCTTCCTAGCTTTCACAGTACCTGTCAGTCTTGTATTCCACTCTCTAGTCTTTCATTGTCCAATTTCTGTAGCTGAATATATATGTTTGGAATGAAGGAAGGGAAGGAGAGGGAGGTATGGATGCAACTGGGCCCCTGAGTTACAGCCCCTTTTCATCTGCAGACCGATGGAGAGAGAGGAAGGGTTGAAAAGAGGAAGGTGGATGATGATGCTAAAAAGAGCACAAAGGGGAAACCTGTCTGTATTGAAGGGCTTTCAAAGGCTTTCCAGGGGAAGATACTGTAGGAAGCCTAATAAAATGGGAATCTTTACAATGTACTACATAGGGAATAGGGTGGAATAGAGTGGAATAGGGTGCCATTGAGATCATTTAAAACATATTTTTAATGCACTATAGTATGAAGGCTAGTGGCAGAAAAACAGGGAAATGTTAGAAGTCTGCTTTGCTAGAAGCGGCTGAGCAACCAAATCGTATATTCCTTCTATTGATCACAACTTCAGTGAATTTATAAGATCCCTCTGAAGGGATCCTATAAATGCTTGGAAGATAAGAAATAGTCTAGCTTTAAATTATACAATCCACCCACACTCAAAAATTGAATACAAAGTGAAACAAAGATCAGTGTGTTCATAGCTTTATATTGAAATTCATGAAGTATACAGAACAATGAAACCTACACTAGTACAATGTTCCACGTGTTCAGTGATGTTGGATGAATGACGGTACATGTTGGCATGTAATGAATGAGACAGCAGTTTGTCAGACATTTTAGACAACAGAAGCTTTTGAGCAAAAAAATAAAATAATGTATAACGTGGTCATCGTTAATCTGTAACACAGTACGTCATTATTTTAGGCAATGTTATTTTTAGTACAATTACAGAGGGGAGTAGAAATACAAAATAATGAACAAAAACAAATCATCATAATGCTTCTTATATACAACCTAGTGCCTTAACAAACAGCTTTTTTGTTCTCGGTACATTGCACAGGCATTCCTTCTTCGACTGATACCAACAGGCTAAAGCAAGCTCAGCCCAATCCCATACATTATATAAATATGAATAATAAGGTGCAAAGCCCCCCCCACATGAAACCCAGACAGCCAGTAGGACCTCCCCCAATATGGGCACAGATGCTAACGAGGGACCGTTCAGACAGAAACACACAATGTAGAATGAAAATGCCACTTATATGTAGAATGCGCTATTCAAGTCATTCTACAATGTGCCCCTGGTTCGAGAACCCCCGGAGAAATGAGTAAGGGGGGTGTCAGCCTATTCCATGTATAGTACGCTACCTTTGACTGGGGACCAAAAGGCCGCGATTTCGAAAGCAGAGATGGGAGGGAGGAGTTAGTCCCAAAAGGGGGAGGTGTTCTACAACTGTGGGTGGAGTCTGAGCCAAGGGAGGGCCATCTGTCTGCAGCCTCTGTGCTCATGCTTCAACGCCAACCCTGCATATGCACTGTGACAACAGCGCCAGGACACTGCCCACTAGTGGCTCCGTTTGCTACAGCGGAAACAGCCGGACTGACCGGCCAGACGCCAGGCTGCTTATCTACTGTTACTCTGTAATCGTGTTCATCTCGACCTTCGTGTCAAGGCTTCGACAATAAAATCATCATCATCATCATATAGCGCCCACCTCGACTATATAGCAAGCAGGTCCTCTCATAAACTTAGCAATACACTTCACAGGGAAACCAAACTCGGGGAAACAGGAGTCATACAAACACGCGCCTTAACGCTCACACGCACGTTAAACGAACCGGCATGCACACACACTGGTGTGCTGAATCTTCAGACATACAGGACACATCAACACATAGGCATGTTCATAGTCATACATGTATAGAAAAAGTTTTTGTCGAACGGAAACTAGAAAAGCTCAGTGTGAAAAGGTTGGAGGAGGAGGCTGTTAGCACTCGTAGTACCTAGATCCTAGATTACAGCTGGAGTTGATGTTTGTCCAGTAGACAGGACAGTAGAATGGAGTGTTTTATTTCCCATGTCTGCAATGGAAGGACCGTCGCTACCTAGAGCCCCTTTCCTTAAATATCAGTAGTTTGAAGACTAACGTTGAAGCCTTTCTTTACGCATTCTTTTTTGTTAATGAAGTACAATGTTTCATTCGGGCCAGTGGTACCTTTCAGCCTTATAGTCCTTTTTTAAAAACCCCATGATGTAGACATTTGGTTAAGTCCGGGCCCAGTTAGTGGGTGTACCTTGGACAAGGGGGAGGGAAGGGGAAAGCCAGGAGAGGGACAGGGGGAGATTCAGGAGAGGGCGTGAGGGGTCTCAGGTTAAGTGGTCTCCTTGCCCTGTGCTCCCGTCACAGTCTTGATAGAGGTTAAGGTTCGGTTGAACCAGGTCTTTTTGGCAGCCTGGACCTCGTTCAGGGCAAGTCCCAGGGTGTGCTCCAAGTCCTGAGGTTGGGGACAAAACAAAAACAGGGAAGAATTTAGGCAAGGGGCTGCAGAACTACCTGGCGGTAAGGAAAGACCATAAGATTGAACAATGAGAATAAAACAGCTTCATTTCAAATGCCTTTTTCTGGAGAGAGCTTAATACCTGTATCTTGCACTCTGCCTCCACCAGCTGGAGTTTGGTCTGGGCCAGTTCCAGCTCCATCTCCCTGAGCTGGTACTTCAGAGCCTCCTTTTCCTCATCGGTCTCCTCCTCGGCGCCCTCTTTCATCTTTTTCAGTGCCTTCAGACGACCTTCCTTGTTGAACAGGATGCTGCATTTGTCGCAGCCTTCCACTTTCAGCTGTGGGCAAGAGTGACCGGGGCACAGGTTCAGCAAGGCACAGTTCATAACACTAGACGTCTGACTGTATCCCAGACGAGCGCTCACTTTGAATACGGCAGTTAGCACAGCCCCTCTCCACCGTTGACTGGAGTGAGAGTCATGGCGGCAGGTTAAACCAGGTCACGTGGGATACCACGGCACAACACCACATAAATCAGAGGGTTACCCCTCAGGGAAGAATGTTATGGAGACCGATCGCAGCTCACAGAACCACATTGCTGTGGATTCACACGTTTCCAACTCTTCCTCCCCTTCTTCATCAGTCTCTCCCCCTCTATCAGCTGGCACTCTTCTCCAGCGGTGCCATGTGGACTGAGTAAGTACAGGCTACCACAGCACTAATGAGCAGCGGGGTTGAATGTGGGGGGGTGATCAAGTGGCAGGCCGAGGGCCAGTCCTCCAATGCAGAGACCGTCCCCTTACCCCCCCCCCCCCAAACACCATATTCTAGTGTAGAAACCAGGAGCTCCTACGGGTTCGGGGGGGAGTGGAAGAACGGGGCTGTTCTGCTACGGTCATCAAACATGAGGATAGAAGTGGATTCTATCTCCTAATCTCTTCATTCTCATACAAGCCTGCTGAGGTCTGAATATTAGGCTGTGGTTCTAATTGTGTTTGCTAATAGTACACAATTTAAATTCCACGGTGCGTGGTCTCTTGTAAAAGAGATTTAATCTCAATGAGACTAACCTGCATGCATAAATAAATAAGTGAGCAAGGAATATGAACTCACTAAGCTTACGGTGAAAAAATTGATATCCACACTAATTTGCACAAAGCAAGTAGGATTAAAATACGATGGTCTGTGATTTGGTGTGGGTGTGATGCCTAACTACTCCTACAACAAGTCCCGGCCAAATGCTACCCCAGGAGAAAAATCCCTGACTACTAAAAATTCTAGGAAATCTACCATTCTGATCAGTACTGGAAAAAAATGAGCTGGGCCAGAGCCAGAACACTGCAGGGCTAAAGTACACTTTTGAAATGTGTCACTGCTTTTCAAAATCTGATCATACTAGACCACACATTTTAAAGTAAACAGAATTGACAACACCAGTCTAAGACTGACGTGTGTAGGGAACAATAGAGCAGTGAAAAATATCAGTTGGCAGTCACCAGGCAAATAGCCATGTGTTGTACAACTGAATACACTAGTGTCATGAGATCAAGTGCCATTTCTCACCCTAATCTTCTCCAGCTCGCCCTTGTTGGATGTCTGCTGTTTCTCCAGACGCTCACTAAGCTGGGAGCAGATCTACATCAGCACATACAAAAAAGGTCAAAAGTTAGGAAACAGAAGTCAACTCCACATGCAAGATGAATCATAAACACCTACCAGTCACTCCTTGTTGTCGATACGCGTAATTGCAGCTAAGCAAACGCTTTACCATTTCACATGTAAAGAGGCATTGTGGGATTTTTAGCACACCATATTCAGGGGGTCTTGAGGCACTGACGGAGGCATGAGACATTAAAACACTGTAAGGGCAATCCAACATGTACAAGCCAGCAGTCGTTGTGGTTTTCCATTGGAAACAGATTTGCTATGGCGTGCCTTAATAAACACAACCCAACATTACACATTCTCATTACCGGTCACAAACATGCAGGGAGATCGATGGCAAATTAGCCGTTGTAACCGGAAACATTTGATTAATTAGACCCCCTCCCCAGACACCCCATCTATCCCACTCTGTCACTGTGGCGACACCACACACATCTTCATTTAGAGAACAACGCCTGGCTCATTGAGGAAACTACATCATGGTTAAAATGGTGAGGCGGAGCACTTAGCGTAATGCCACGCTAAAAACTGAAATTCTTTAACCCGCATAAGTAAGTGAAATTAAAAATGTGTTAAATAATCCCAGAAGAAATGTAATAGGCTAGAGGTTATTTGAAAGGGTCTGGTTTCAGTGGGGCATAATTAGTGATTTATTGTGAACAGGTTATAAAGGGTTTGGATCATCTTCCCTCAGATATCCCCTAACTCTCGCCTCTACCAACCCAGTATAGTTAGCCAACTGGCACACTAAGTGATTTGGACAAGCTCAATTCAAACACATCCAATTCACAAATGGGCCTTGATTACGGAATCAGTTGTGTTATTACTGGGATGGAGTACTTTGTGTCGTTTTTCAATTGGGATTCTCTCCCTTTGATTAACACCACATACAACACTTTGAATGTGCACTATTCCTATGTGATATTACAGGTAAAATGCACACACTGATGCAGATGGTTCTTAAGGATATGTGGTTTTCTGTGCTTCCTCTGGTGTACATATACTTCTACAGTGTAGGATTGAATCCAGTCCACAGCATTTTCCGCCATGGCCATTAAATCATACAGTATTTTCCCAAAAATATTAAAGGTTTGCGCTTCCTAGAACTGGTTGTTTCTTTTCATGGTGTGGTGGGGGGTAAAACTTAATCCACTGTACCTGCATCTCCCTCTGTCAGTCATCTGTTCCCGATGTGTGTGTGTGTGTGTGTGTGTGTGTGTGTGTGTAATGGGGGGGCTCAGTTCACATGAGCCAATTACCATCCACTACCATAAATCACAGTGGCAGTTAGCCTATTAAAACCACACGAGCGCCCCACCCGGGACCAGCAAGAACCTCTTTTCTTCCTGATCGGAAGAGAAGCTTTCAGCCGACACGTAGGCACTGCTCTCCTACCCTCACCATCCATTTGATCATTTCCTTTAATCTTCTACTTTGCTATTCCGAATTTTTGGTTCCTGTGAAACGCACAGCTTTAAAAATAGTGGGACAATTTCTGTTAGCATTCGGAACCTTGTGCCTTCAGCAATGCATTTTTGCATGTCACCTGATGTTTGCGTTGAGGGATACAGAACCTGGATAGGATTCATTGCTTACATTCTGTCAGTTGAGATCAGCACATATGAAATTAAGCTGTGTTAATTTGGCTGACGGGATGCTTTCATCAGGGAGGATACAGAATATATTTTTTGTATTTTTTATAGATCAACATCTCTGTGAATATACCAGATGCCAGATGGAAAATATTCTCCTGAAGTTCTACGGAAAGAAATAAATATGTTTACATTTTGTGGGTTAAAAGTAAACTTCTTGACAACTATCTGAAATGGATCAGAAAATCCTGTAGATCTCCTGCTGCCCCACCTGTTTGTACTCTCCAATGATAGAGCCATTCTTCTTGATCTCAGACTCGGATTTGTCCAGCTCCCTTCTGCACATCTCTTTCAGCTGTGGACACACACATGGACACGTGCACGCACACACACAACCGCACGCGTCAAATTTATATTAAATTCAGAATTAATAACATTCTTGTAAACTTGACCTCTGACCTGCAATATAAGGGACCTCATCTCCATCAGGACTCAAGTGTCCTTGGACCTGTATACACTGCCTATAGCAGAGGAACACTTAACACCCACACACACACACACCCACACCCACACACACCCACACACACACACACACACCCACACACACTCGAGGCAGAGTGTGATGTAGTAATCAAGAGAACAGTGGCAAGGGCACTTGCCCCCTGAGAGCACTGCACACATCATACTAAATAAAGTAGCGGGAGAAGGTATTGGCAGGTGTGGGACAAAGTAATGTCCTTGGAAGGCAGATGGGGGCCACTGCAGAACGCCCCCCATAGAGAGACAGGCAGAAGGATGCAGCAGCCCTGCTTTCCAGTCATGGCGGATTCCAACATGCACACTGAGACAATATTCAGGGGGGTCTCAGGGGGACAATGGCAGTTTTCTTTCAAGTAATTTTTTAACCATTTCAGAAACACATCAAATCCCTTTGTAAGGAAACTTCTATTGTAACTTAATATTTTTATTTAAAAAAGACACGTACTAACATAGTCAGCTATAGACAGATGGACCTAGCGTCAGACAGAACGATAGCTAGACAGTCAAGAGTTAAATAGATATCCAGCCACCAAACAAATATACAGCAACCCAGCCCTGTCAAACAGGCAGCCAGAAAGCTAGACAGGCAGCCAGTCAGAGACAGACATCCAGCCAGCTAGCTAGAGTGAAAAAGACATCACACAGCAGGAGAGACAGACCGATATCCAGTCAGACAGACCTGAGCAGACTCCTCCTCCAGTCGTCTCTTCTCATCCTCTGAATCCACCAGCTTCTGTTTGGTCATCAGCAGCTCCTTGTTAAGAGCATCAGCTTTCTCCTCAGCCTGAAGGACAGTCACATACACAGGTAGAGGGACAATGGATAATACCAAATCTAACAAAAACACATCTAGCTGTCCTTCCTAAATCAGTGGGTATAGCATGGCGGAAAATAATTTAGGTGGGCCTAAATTGAGACAAGAAACTTGGACGGTTTGGAGTTCCTTTTACCATGCCGAGAGGAAATGATCTAATAGGACATCAGAAAGATTTTAATGAGAGCACATCAGTCAGGGGAAGGCTACACAACCATCTAAAAATATTGTAGCTCCATGAATCCACGGTGAGGCAAATAATTTACAACGGAGCATTTAAGATGACAACAACACGGCCTATAAGTGGACACACTCTTCCTGAAAATCCCCAAGGGCCACAAGACAAAGAATGAATCAGATATATTCCAACCCAAACTGCATCTGGAGATCTGCAGACCTCCCCTGCTGCATCTCTGGTTACGGCACATGATTTAACAATAACAAGAACACAAACAAAATGGCATTCATGGGAAGGATGCTAGGAAGAATCCTCTGCTCTCAAAAAACAACAAAACTTAATCAAATTTATTTTATAAATTCAGCCGTCAGTAAAGCCCATTTTACATCAGCAGTGTTCACAAAGTGCTTTTACAAAACACCCGGCCTTAAACCCCAAGGAGCAAACAAAAGTAGTGCTGAACTCAGTGGCTAGGAAAAACACTTTAAGAAGGCCGAAATGTAGGAAGAAACCTAGATAGGAACCAGGCTCGGAGGGATGACCAGTCCTCTTCTGGCTGTGCCAGGTGGAAACTGCCCATATTATTTTGCCAGAGACAACCTGAATAAACATCAATGTTTCTAAAAGTCGATTCTCTACACAGATGACTGGATTGGCCAAGTCCTGATCTATGTTCCAGTAAAGATTCTGTGGCAAGAATTAAAGCGGGCAGTACATGCAAGATACCCCTCAAGCTTCACTCAATTGGCTGAGTTCTGTAAGGAGGATCTGATTAGTGGTTCTAGGGGACTATTATGCCTTTGTTATCACTGCTAAAGGAGGTGCCACTAGCTATTAAATGAAGATGTTCACATATTTTGACATACATTTTGAATTTATTCATAGTTCATACAAACAAAATGACCATCCCTGTAGGGTTCCCATAAATCCAAGCAACACTGTATATATGTAATATAGTAGAAGAATGAACAGTTGCCGGCACATGTTTACACACCTAAACAAGTTTTAAAATTAAACGGCAGGATGATGTGCCGGTCGAACTTACATTGTCCAGGTCCTTGCGCAGGGCTATCTTGCTGCTAACCAGTTCATGAGCTAGGTCATCATTCTCTTGTTCCAGACGCATATTAGCCTCCTGGAGACGGCGGTTCTCCCTCTAGAGAACACACGTTGACATTAGGACTGAGAGACTAACATAAAAAATGAGAAGGAAAAAGTCAAGATTGGGAGAACCGAGGTAGAGGGTGTGAGACCAAGAGACAGACAGAGGGGTTAGAGAGCGGAGAAACTCCACTGTTTCTGTTTCAGGCTCATGACATATATAATATTTAACTACACTTGTAAATAACAACGTTTGAGAACAGGCCTTGATTAAAAATTGACCAGGCTGGTGTACACAAATTCCCTTCAAGACATTCTTGGCAGGACTACTACTTCATCGATAGTAAACGATTACACTGGACTGAGATTAAAACTGTTAACAAGTAGATGTATGATGACCGCAGTATATCACGACACTATCTACCCTCCATTACTCCGGTGTAGTGCGACGATCATTCCTCTTGGGTGATGTTAATAGGAGCCAGATCAACGGCAAATCACAAACTGGGGTAAAGTGAAGAACCTGAACGATGGACTGATTTACTGACTGGAGCTTGGATTTAATATCAGAATATGTACAACCAACAGACCAAAATGTTGTTCATTACGATGAATAGCCTATAGAGAAACAAAAAGTTGGAAATTGAATCGGTTCACTAATCTGTAAGTCACTGTTAACACAGCCGTTTAATTAGTGGCACTTGTTTAATTGATACAAAACAACACTAGTGTTCGATTTACCATTATCGAGTCGTTATAGGCAATTTATTTATTTGGAAGTGGGTACTTTTCCGGGAGTTTTAACTGATGGTACCTCATATCTGTCCAGAGGAGCCTCCTGCTGCTCCTGCTGCTCCCTCATGGCGTGGTACTCCTTCTCAAACTTCTTCAGCTTCTTCTGACTGATCTGGAGAGAAGAGGACAGACAGCACAGTTACTTGACCAAGGGAGAATTGACACTCAGCCTCCAAATTCAATCAGGCGTGTTTTGACAATAACCAGGTCAACACCGAACAATATGTATCGAAATCAACTGGTGGGCCTACAGTGAAGGAAAAAGGTAGTTGATCCCCTGCTGATTCTGTACGTTTGCCCACTGACAAAAAAGTCTATAATTTTAAAGGTAGGTTTATTTGAACAGTGAGAGACAGAATAACAACAAAAAATACAGAAAAACATATGTCAAACATGTTATAAATTGATTTGCATTTCATCCCCTCTCAATCAAAGATTTCTGGCTCGCAGGTGTCTCTTATACTGGTAATGAGCGGAGATTAGAAGCACACTCTTAAAGGGAGTGCTCCTAATCTCAGTTTGTTACCTGTATAAAAGACATCTGTCCACAGAACCAATAAATCAGATTCCAAACTCTCCACCATGGCCAAGACCAAAGAACTGTCCAAGGACATCAGGGATAAGATTGTAGACCCACACAAGGCTGGAATGGGCTACAAGACCATCGCCAAGCAGCTTGGTGAGGAGGTGACAACAGTTAGTGCATTTATTTGCAAATGGAAGAAACCCGTTAAGGATTGAAATCCTGCAGCGCCCGCAATGTCCCCCCGCTCAAGAAAACACATGTACAGGCCCGTCTGAAGTTTGCCATTGAACATCTGAACAATTCAGATGAGAACTGGGTGAAAGTGTTGTGGTCAGATGAGACCAAAATCGAGCTCTTTGGCATCAACTCAACTCACCGTGTTTGGAGGAGGAATGCTGCTTATGACCCCAAGAACAACATCCCCACCGTCAAACATGGAGGTGGAAACATTATGCTTTGGGAGTGATTTTCTGCTAAGGGGACAGGAAGACTTCACCACACCAAACGGACGATGGGAGGGGCTATGTACTGTCAAATCTTGGGTGAGAACCTCCTCTCCTCAGCCAGGGCATTGAAATGGGTATTCCAGCATAACAATGACCCAAAACACACGGCCAAGTTTGTTGTTATTCTGTCTCTCACTGTTCAAATAAACCTACCATTAAAATTATAGATAATTTTTTGTCAATAGGCAATCGTACAAAATAAGCCAGGGATCAAATATGTTTTCCCCTCACTGTAATTGGCATGGGAAATATTTGTTTACTAATGGTCACTGAACCAGCATGCGTCACGAGAATGACAGAGTTGTTGGTCACACTGTAAATGCGGCGTTGTGAAGTGCTTCTGTCTGCTAAAAAACTAATTAAGAACCATGAAGCGTTCTTGAGTTATGCCAGACGCGGTTTCATCAACAGCCCCCTTCTAATGCTCCTTCTCCCCTTTCACTTAACTTCCCTGCCACCCTGTTCTAGAGGACAGAGCGGCCATTTCTCCAAATACTATCCACGCGCTGGCAGAACACTGTCGGGGTGTAAATATGGTCCTTCTACATCAGGCGGCTTGCTGTAAATGAGGTCTATTGAACAGACTGTGGTTTCCTCCGGTTACTGCTTGGGTACAGAACCGGGTCTGTTGTGGAGTACCAGATTCACAATGGTGCCAGTGATGACTGCAGCTAGACTGGCTACTCTAGACTTGGGACACACCTGCTATGCTTTCCGGCTAATGGGTGAGTTTGCAGAACTAGAACAGTGTGTCAATGCTAGCCTTTAATATTTCCTAGCTGTGTGTGTCAGTGTTCGTGTTAAGACTGACATGGGCAAAGCAAAAGGGGTTTGAACGCTAGGGCAGTAAGAGGTTGTCTCGCTCCAATCAGCATCCATCAGAGAAGAAAACCGAGCATTGGCGGGCGCTGAGATCAAAGATCCATTTGGTGAACAACACATTGCTGGTAACACAACGACGTAACAACCACACCAGGAGGAGTCACTGACACAACATATGACGTGATTGGGTCATTGTCACTTCCTGGATTCGAGTCACAGACCCGCAAAATGTCTTTTGCTTTTACAGAATCACATGGATGAAATAACAGTTCACACCAGGACGTTCCTCAGTCTGTGTCCACACGTGATCACTATAATCGTACAAGTGTCCTTTGGCCGCGTTATTATGTATGTGGTACAAACTCCAATGGTTTCCACAATCACTGGGCCCTTTTATAGGAGTTGGTTGGTCTTCGTTAGATCTTTCAGAGAGCTCCCATTTTACCTGTGTACTTACAGTGTCCTGCTGACAGACGTCAATGATCGCTTAAGATGACACAAATGGATTTTGTTGGCTTTGGCTAAGGTGCAGACACAGCTGGGTAAAAAGCAGTCTATTCCCCGGAACCAGCCAACTGGAGGGAATTGAAGAATGGCGTGAAATTGTTGGAGGTTTTGTCATTGAGCAAGTTTAAAGCTACACTACAAACTACGACAATGAAGAGGGGCCTGTCGATACTTTGTCCTGTAATTTAATGACACTTCCCTAATTAACAATTGGCTTTCTCGTTATGTAAATAGAGGTTTTTAAAATGTTATGAGTTTTGCTTTAAAAGGGAGGGTGTGCACTGCGGTCTTTGACCAGATCGTGCACAAAAATATTGCTTTTTAATCCCTGTGAGACTAACCTGAACCTAGTTTCAATATTTCCTGTTTTAAATTATACTTGACTGAAGTTGTCTTCCAGTAAGTGACAAGATAAACCTAAGAATTCAAATGTAGAGAATAGCGTGGAAGCAGCATTTAAAAAAGCCTTTTGACCCCAGCATGAACTCTCAGTAAAGCTCTGCTGCTGGTGTTTAGAGTTCAAATCTGAATCGGCACCTGAAGGATGTAAACCACACACACACACACACACACAGAGAGACACACACAGAGAGACACACACACACACACACACACACACACACACACACACA
>JACXGJ010013415.1:0-16288 GCA_016801105.1 Esox niger | reverse complement strand
CCTCTTCCTCCTCTTCCACCACCTCTTCCTCCTCTTCCACCTACTCTTCCTCCTCTTCCACCTCCTCTTCCTCCTCTTCCACCACCTCTTCCACCTACTCTTCCTCCTCTTCCACCACATCTTACACATACTCTTCCTCCTCTTCCACCACCTATTACACATACACTTCCTCTTCTTTCATCACATCTTACACATACTCTTCCTCTTCTTTCATCACCTCTTACACATACTCTTCCTATTCTTCCATCACTTTTGACACATACTCTTTCTCCGTGTCCACCACTTCAGGCACATATTCTTCCTCCTCTGCCTCAGACTTGTGCCACCTGTGTTACTGTAAATTCTGGTCAATTGGTTTGACCACATCAAGTGTGAACTATTTTAGTCCTTGTGTGTAAATGAGGACAACTGTGTTGTAGTTGTGTTTACCATTTTACATAGTGTGAAATGTGACAAAGTGAGTGAGAATGTGGTTAGAGTTTTGCAAACAGAGTGAATGCAATTTGCAAATGGTGTCTAACTTCCGGAATATGTTTCCGGTGTGGCCAAAAGTGTGACTTTTAAAAATGGGTTTAGTCCATTAAGAATTTGAATCAGTGAATGGAGTTAAGTGTTTTAGCAATTCATAAAAACTGTAATATATATGATCTTTTATATTTGCTAATGGACTGGCTGTGTTTATCTAGGGTAAAACATTGGTTCAGTGTACAGCAAAAGTCACTAGTAACACCCATGACTAGCAACCGTTTACTAAAAATAGGAATTTATAGCATTTGTAAAGAGCTTCTAATTCTTGAAGAGCAATCTCATGGTCTGTAAAAAAGGAAGGGAAAGTAGGAACCAGTGAACACTGTCAATTAATAAATGCCCCCCAGAACCTGTTTGTCCCCTGTTATAACACTAAAGAAACACTTAACAAATATTCCTGTATGCAAATGAATGTCTGGCCCACTTCCTCTTTCAGAAGAGCTGGGTTGAAAGACACAGCAGTGTCAAAAGGTTATTCAGTTAAGAAATGGGAACAGAAACATAGGCTTCAGGTTCAGTGAGTAAATCAGGAAATAGATCAGACATTTTGAGCAAAAGAAAAGTTTTGTTGAAAGGTAAGTAATCTTTGATGTTTAAAAGATCAAACAGTGTATTCGTTTCCCATTATCATTATGTTACATCCTTTTTTGGCAGCTGTGTGGGAAATTGACACAATTAGAAATAATTTCAGTACTCTTTCTATTGTAACAGTAGAAACCTGTCTTACAATTTTATCGTAGTTAAGTGATCCAAATATATTGTGATTTATTTATTTAGCTGTGGAACGATAGAGGATGGCGTTTTGCTGAAAGAACTGTGTCTGCATACTGATACCATATCACAGCACTTCTTGTGCACTGGAGGGTTCGATCTTCAACCACTGGACCTTCTGGGACACACAATAGTTACCTGTCCTAAAGCCAGTTCTTTTGCAATTTATGAGATAAAATTTAGCATACATTCTGAGAGGGAATGTGAAGAGAAATGACAGAACCAACCCAAGGTATTTCATTTTATTTGTTCTTCTGTGGTTCTACCCCAAATAAAAATGCAAATAAAAACAGAATGGAATAATGTGCACATCATTTATCCATATATTTCAATGAAAATAGTACAAAGACAAATTAAATATACCAACCAACACATGTCGAAAAAGTTGAGACAGGGGCATGTTTACCAATGTGTTGCATCACCTATTCTTTTTAACCACACTCTGGAACCATTTGAGAACTGAGACCAATTTATTTAGTTTTGAAAAGGAGATGTTTTCCCATTCATGCTTGATATAGGATTTCAGCTGCTCCTCAGTTTAGGGTCTCCACTGTTTCATAGTGCGCCAAATGTTGTCAATGGACAGATCTGGACTGAGGGCCAGTTAAGCACACAAACTCTTTATATGGTTATAATACTGCAGAATGGGTTATTACAACAGTAGAATGTGGTTCAGCCTTGTCTTGCTGAAATAAGCAAGGCCTTCCCTGAAAAATATATTGTCTGGATGGAAGTACATATTGCTCCAAACCCTGTATATGTTGTTCACAATTAATGGTGCCTTCACAGATGTGCACTCATGCCATGTGCACTAATGCACCCCCATACCATCACAGATGCTGGCTTTGGCACTGTGCGCTGATAACAAGTTGGATGGTCCCTCTCCCCTTCAGCCTAGAGGATGCGGCACCCAGTATTTCCAAATATCTCAAATTATGATTAGTCACACTGAAGGACAGTTTTCAACTTCGCCTCAGTCCATCTTAAATTAGCTTGCGCTCAGAGATGGCAGCAGTGTTTCTGGATCATGTTTATATATGGTTTCTTCTTTGCATGATAGAGTTTAACTTGTATTTGTGGATGTAGCGATGTACTGTGTTCACAGACAATGGTTATCGGTAGTGTTCCTGAGCCCATGCAGGGATTTTCACAACAGAATCGTGTCTGTTTTGAATGCACTGCTGCCTGAAGGCCCAATGATCACGGCCATCCAATATAGGTCTTTGGGCTTGTCCCTTGCATACAGAGATTTCTCAGTATTCTCTGAATCTTTTAATGATATTATGTACCGTAGATGATTAGATCCCCAAACTCTTACTCTTAATTTTACACTGTGACACGTTTTTCTTAAATTGTTGCACTAGTAGCCTATGCAGTTTCCACAGAGTGATGAACCCCTCCGCAACTTCTGAAAGACTCATCCTCTCTGGAATGCTTTTTGCACACCTAATCATGTTGCTGATTTGTTTCCAATTAACCTAATTATTTGTGAGTTTTTCTTTGTAAGGTTTATTTTTAGCATTACACAACTTTTCCAGTCTTTTGTTGCCTCAGTCCCAAATGTTTTGAAACGGATTCCTGGCATCTAATTCAAAGTGAGCATATCTTTTTCAAGAATCAATAAAATGTCTCAGTTTCAACATTTGATTGTGAGGTTCTGTGTTGTTTTGCGTTTGATCTTGAATGTACCCTGTTCTGTCGTGTTTTCTTTCTTTGTTTTTGTATTTAAACTATTCTTTTGTCATTATTTCTTCCCCCAATATGAGTTCTGTGTTTGCTGTTGATCATTGTGAGGTATTGTTTCTGTGTTAGCAACTTTACTGAGCCTAATTCTCTGAGCAATCTGGTTTTATCATAGAAGTATTTTGAAAGTATATTTTGGTAACCCAACCCTTGCCAGCCTCCCTGACCACCTCTCTGGATTATCCCTACTGTATTGGCTTCTTTGGCTTCTGATCTGCTATGATACCCAGTTATGAACCTTCTGCCTGCCCTATGACTTTGATCCAGCCTGTCTCTTTATTTACCTTTGCTCCTTGTTATTAAACGTCCAGCGCTCTGTGCTTGGATCCATCCGCTCTGTGCTTGAATCCATCCATCCAAACTGCTCTGTGTGCATTCATTACATTGAAATTTTGTCTTTGTACCATTTTCCACTGAATATAGAGTTCAAATTATTTGCACATCAGTGCATTCTGTTTTTATTTACATTTTACACAGCGTTCCAACCTTTTTGGAAACGGGGTTGTGACTGAGAAATACAGTAAAAATATAAGCTTATCTCTTTGTTTGAATAAGGTATCCACAAGCTAAACCTTTTTATATTCTAATCATCTTTATTATGTCAACTCACATAGCTATGAACAACACCTATAACACGGAATCGTCCAGGAACATAAAAGTCCTCCAGGGTTTGGCTTACCTTTCCGTGTTCCTGGTGGGCCTGGTTCTCAACGTAGTGGCTCTGCGCGTCTTTATTGCCAAACGGGCCAGGTGGACTGGAACACACATATTCATGCTCAACCTCTCTGTTGCCGACTGCGCCCTAATCCTGTTCCTTCCCTTCCGAATTCTTGATGCCTTCCAGTCTCTGTCCACAACCAAATTCTGCACGTTTCTCATCTCGATTCATTACATCAACATGTACGCCAGTATCTTCACAGTCACTGCCATCAGCATCCATCGCTATGTGGCAGTTAGGTTTCCGTTCCAGACCAGAGCGTGGCAGTCAAAGAAGGTGGCTCGTGTTGTGTGTGTGGCCATATGGATCACAGTACTTGCATTATCCAGCATTTTCATTACAGCCAACACACCCAGCAACCTGTTGTCATGCTTTGAGCGACGTAAGAAGATGTCTGTTGGATTGCTTGTGGTTCTAGACGTGATGGGGTATCTTGTGCCACTCTTTATTATAATGTTCTGTTCAATACAGACCATTGTGGTTCTGCTGAAGGAGAATACTGAGCGGGACACCAGTTTGGAGAAGAATATTGTTGGCATTATAACAGCCAACCTGATCGTGTTTGTGGTTTGCTTTACACCCATACACATTGGGTTTCTTCTGAGATACCTGGACAGTGATCACTCATACCAAATTATTTGGCTGGTTTGTGAGTGGAGCGCTACAACAAACTGCACATTAGATTCCATTAGTTACTACTATCTGTTGAAAGACTTTTATTCTGAAGCCAGCAAACGTTAACATGGCATTGCATTAACCTCCGTTTTAACTGTGATTATCTCATAACGATCCAATTAAGTCTACATGCAGTTTTGACATTGGGTTTTGACCTCATTACTGTATGTGTAATGAATTCATGTGTGATATACAGGTGACAAATTAAAGGAAAAACCTTTGTAATGAGGGTCTTATGCACTGCAACTCTAATATAACATCCCTCTCTGTTGTCCTTGATGGATTGTTTTTGCTGACACATTCTGATCACGTCCTGCATTGACATTCTCAGTCGCTCGGTTTTTCCTTACACATCACAGTAATGCACGGGCATCACGGACAACGAATGTGCTCTTTTGACCACAGTTTTCCACCCTATTTACTGATGTCTGTCCCATGAATCTAAATAAACATGTAACTTTAGTCATTGTTAGTATTGAAACATTAGGCAGTTGAGCAGTTGAGCAGTTGTTGTGACTGAAACTGCCACCTGCGCCCCAATAATGAAGCCCCTCTACATCCTTTCCTCTAGCAATCTTCATAAAAATATAAGTCAACTGGGCCTGCTCAGTATTTTTGTACATGCCATAGAGCATGACGAGATGTTCATTGCTAATTGCAATTGTTAATTGTTTAATTATGTCATGCAGTACACTTGTTTAGTACACTTATTTAGCATCTACATTTGATATGTTCATCAACTAATTTCTTCTGTTTTTCTGCTTGCAATTAGTACCATATTGCATAGAATATCAACAATTAATGATCAACACTGACGTTACAAACACAACAATTGTTTTTAAAATGTATTTTGGTATTGTAAATATTACAGTTGTATTCCCCCGATCACCATTTTGTTAGAGAGCATTGATGGTTGCAACCTTGACATTTGCTACAAATGTTGGAACTTCTGCTATTTTGACAGTCAAATAAAAAGTAGTTCATTCTGCAAAATTCTAATTTGCTTATTCTGGATTGTGTTGTGATGCTGTGTTTTTATTTTTGTATCAGAGCTAGAGACTTAGATGAAAAGCTACTTATGACAATGGCATTAAACATTTGTTTTTTTGGAGTTTTACACCTGGTATTCACACTTCTGTTATCCAGAGTGCATCTGTAGCAAAGGGCTTCTAAGTTCCCTAGAAAGGTGTCCACCTGTGTGTTATTGTAAAAATACATTGATTTCAATCAAAGTGGAGGGCTGGAATAAAAGGCAACAGAAAGTGCAAACCTCAGAGACAATCATCCCATTTAAAAAGGTATACTTCTGTAATCGCTTAAAAACATTGTATGCATTAGCAAGAGCGCTAATGTTTCAGCGGTTAATGGAATTACATCTAAGAAGCAAATGTTTACCACTATATCTCCTTCACAATATGTACTGTGCATCTCACTTCTGTTCTCTTATAGTTGGTTCCTACTGTGAATTTGCTTTATCCAGGTCACATCCTTCTTCTCAATGCATCTGAAGTTATAAAGCCAATAAGCCAGCTTAGATGCACCTATTGAGTTATTTCACCCTACAAAGACTAGTTTCCACCGCCATCTAGTGGTGATAATATACTTGAACTTGCCCTCCAGTCCAGAGGTTCCTATGAATTTTTTAACTGTGGTCCACCTTGATCTGTTATTAAAAAATGTGACATATCTAAGATTTTCCTATTCAATAATTTACCAAAAATAACATTGATCATCTCTGATCCATACAGCACATAATCTATATTCTGTGTCTAACTTCTTTTAAATATTAGTGTATATTTAAAAAATGAGACTCATAGTTGCATCAACTATCTATGTTAAATGTAATTATAGTACATATGAACATGTTGCTGCCGTGACACAGTTGTTCTGCACCGTAAAGGGGCAAAAACAAACAATGTTTTACTCTAACCGTTTCAGAAGATGTTGTATATCAAAGCTGGGGATTTGGTCATTTAGGGTTCTTCCCAGTGAAACTGTGTGGAACTTCCATTAGGTCTGGACCACTGTGACAGGAGGCAGAAGCCTTGGACTGGCTCCAGTAGGTTCAAATCTCAGCTACCAGAGTCCTCACTCACACCAAACCCTGAAAACACATCAATCCCACACTGTACAGCCTTCACTGTTTCCCTGTCAAGTTCCACATCGATTACAAGATCCTGCTCCTCAAGGTGCTCCACGGCCATGCTCCCTCTTACCTGTCCAACCTCCTATACATACACGCCGACGTGGGGACAACCGGTAACGTTGTCCCGGGCCCAGACCTGGGGGGCCATTTGGTTGGCTTGAATATTATTCTTTATTAGTCAGTCAATCTTGGTATTTAGTACTATAGCGAAACGTTAAATTTTGTCCCGGGCCCTGGTATTCCTGTCGGTGTCCCGGCATACACACCCCATCTGGCAGTTTCCACTTCTCTGACACTGGACACCATTCCAAAAAC
This sequence comes from Esox niger, assembly GCA_016801105.1. NCBI lineage: Eukaryota > Metazoa > Chordata > Actinopteri > Esociformes > Esocidae > Esox > Esox niger. The sequence goes on along the minus strand of JACXGJ010013415.1, from coordinate 9,392 downwards.
TAGACTAGATTCAGTGTTGAGGCCCCTGAACTCTGGAACTCTCTTCCTTCAGCCACACGCTACTCAGATTCCATCATCACCCTTAAAAGTAGACTTAAAACTGACTTGTTCATGCTATCTTTTCCCTCAGTTTAGCTTGAACCTCAGTTAGATTCAGTGGTACCTTGTAGTTTTGTAATCTTTTTTCTACGTTTTGTTTATCTGCTGTACAATGTCTTTAGGTTTCTTGAGAAGCACTTACAATCCAATTTTTTATTATTATCAAGTTCTCCTAATAACATTTTAAAAGGGTTTCTCAATTAACCATGTGAAGAACCTTTTTGAGTAGTTTTTTGAGCAGGTGTATTGTTCATATGGTTCTTTGAGAAACAACTACAAATAGTATATTACAATACCCTTTCACATTTTTCCTGAAGAACTTCAAAGTGAAGGATACACCAAGAACCTTTTCATTTTAGAGTGTAAAAGAGTGATTACATTTAACTTACTCTGTTAAACTTAAGCTTTTGAATAACTTTGAATGAATCAGACTTTCAATAGTGAATCTAGTTAAGAGATCATAATACACATTCTAAAACAGGACATTTGCTAAGAAGTCCTGCTTATATTAAAATCCCAGGATCGGACCCCAAATGGATAGCTGTTCAGTCTCCAATAGGAAGTGCTACCCAGGCAATGTTTTTCCTGATAGTGGATATGACATTTAAGATCTGATATTGTTTAAAAAATTATAATTGAATGTACTTTCTAAAAGTTTAGTCTATGTTGATAATAGTTTACCATCATTAAACCTCACAGTACATTTGACTAATTATGAACAATGTTGGAGTAACAAGTTTTTGGGAAATGATACTAAAGCCATGACCTTAGTGCAAAGGAATTAATCTGCTATAAAGATTTAGCCTTGTTGAAAACCAGACATCCGTAAAAGGGGAAATCAGGCATGACAATATCACTAATATTCTGGAGTCAAATTTCCATGGGCATTCCACAGGTTATATCTTTCCATCCTGTGTACTTCTTACTGTCTTGTCTTCTCATCTTTCTGTCATGTCTTTCAATTTATCTCTCTGTCCAGTCTTCCTTTCTTTATGTCCTGTCTTTCTTCTTGTCTTCCATATGCATTAATTCCAAAGGTCACTTTTGGAAATGTTCGTAAAATGTAACAAGATTAGGAAATATGTTAAGGCACATTTGACAGTGACATATCAGTCTAGTAAAATGAACACTGTGCAAAGACACAACAGAGATTCAAGTCTTAAGGTTTTATTAGAATAATAGAGAATATAATAACAGGGCTCCCCATATTGACTTACTGCTGCTCTGGACTCACATTAAGGGCAATTTTTTCTATTGAGTTTGATCTTGTCATCCCAGGCTAGAGACCACAAAACTGGCCCTAAATGTTTAGTATATGCAAGTATGTGTGTTTGTGTGTGTGTGTGTGTGTACAGCCTTAAGTCATAAGTCAAATCAACCGCAGACTTTTTTCATACAGCTCAGTTGGACAAGCCTGCTGCTCTACTAATAAGAAACAAAACAGCTACCCTCAGCATTTAAAGGTAGTTGGTTTGAATACTGTACTCACTGTACTTACATCTTATTCACCCCACACATCAGAGAAAGGCCTGTGTCAAGTATGAAAAAGGAATCGTCAAAACCAAATGGATAAGATAACGTTAAATTGAATATTTACAAGAACATACAGTAAATACACTCCTTTTCAAATGAGATAAAGAAACATTATTGTGCTTTTCCATGACATATTACTGCACAGCTTCATGAACAAATGAGTATATTCATTCAGTATGTAGCCTTTGACTTGAAGGTTCCTCTCCATGGCAGTTAGGTGAAGGTGGCGGGGGGGCAGGGCAGGCGGGGGGGGGGCAATCACTTCAGTGCAAGAGTATTTCAGTAACAATTCCAATTCTGATTACATTTTGTCTAGAAACAGACTTTCAGTCTTTCAAGTCAAGTGTGTCACATGAATGAGAGCAGCAAAGGCAAAGTTTTATCAAAGACAACAAACATTCAGTGGGTTGTATGAAGGCGTTGTGAGGTTCCTGACCAGTGCACACGGCATGTAACAACGTATACGTTTGGAGAAGTTAGACAACATCACATAATCAAATGTAAAATGTATAAAATGACCAGACGTAATTTTTTTTAAATGGCACTTGAAATCATGATATGTCACCCAAAAGTAGAGAATATTGGCACATTGTTTTAAGACATGAGGAAAGGGCATCGTCAGGGTGTTTATGGTTGTGTCTGCAACTGTGTCTGCGTCTAGAATAACATCATGTATTTTCTATTCAGTGCAACACACTGGACCACTGTAGAATGGGATGTGATTTAAGACATGACCTGTCATTGTCGTGCTGCTCGAATGGCAACACAGATATCTGAGGTCTCCTCCCACATGCCTTCATATACAAGTAGCTGTTGCACAGATTCACCACAGATTGAGACTGAAACTGTGGCTTTGAAGATTTCATGGGGTCTGCCATGTCTTCTCATCTCTCTGTACCGTGTATCTTCTTATCTTTATTTCCTGCCTTCTCACCTCTGTTCTTCCTTTCTTCTCATTTTTGTCCTGGTAATTATCTTATCTCTATAACCTGTCTTTCTCCTTGTCTTCTTGTCTCTCTTTCCTGTCTTGATTTTTTTCTGTATATTTCCATCCGTCCCCCTCTCCATGTTCTTTTCATGTAATGAACATACTCTCATTAGTCAGATTGAGAGGTAGAATATATGATCCCATTGTAACTCTGGGAAAAATGGAAATGCAGAATGACCACTCACATTGAGTACAAGTCAGAAAATACTTTTAAATCACAATCACAGTGACTGCACACACACACACACACACACACACACACAGTGCATCTGTATACACAGACACAGGATGCAAAATGCGTGCACACACACCCACACACACTCACACACACACACACACCGCCCAGTCTAATCGTCTACCCTTCACTTCACTTCACACATCACCTCCAGAATGCCTGTGATTGAAATGTATATGGAGTGGAAGGGAGGGAGGGATAAAGTGAGACAGAATGGAGGGACAGAATGATTAAGTCAAGGAGTGGATGGACGGAGTGATGAAATGGGAAGGAGTGGATGAACGTGAGTGATGGAGTGAAGGGGTGGATTGATGCAGGGATGAAATGTTGCCACGTCATCGGAGAGAAGGGCTGGTTGGCAGAAAGAGTGCTGACTTTCCAGACCCAGTCTGTTGCCCTCTCAGTCTGGGTTAGAGTCTCCCATGAACATGGTGGCTTTATTAAAACAGGGCCGCGTGCATTTATGTGTGATTTAGGTGATAATAACGACGTTGTTGTTGTGTTCAGTCTGGAGGTGGCTGGGGTTATATGTCAGCTACATGGAACAGGCCTTTGCTGAAACAACGCTCCAGTACCAGCCCCGGTACCAGCCCCAGTACCTGACCCTTTATCAGCCCCAGAACTAGCCCCAGTACAAGCCCCTGTAACAGCCCCAGTACCAGCCCCTTTATCAGCCCCAGAACCAGCCCCAGTACCTGCCCCTTTACCTGCCCCAGAACTAGCACCAGTACCAGCCCCAATACCAGCACCTGTACCAGCCCCTGTACCAGCGCCTGTACCAGCCCCAGTACCAGCCACTTTACCAGCCCCAGAACCAGAACCAGCCCCAGTACCAACCCCAGCCCCTGTACCAGCCCCAGTAACAGCCCCAGAACCAGCCCCAGAACCAGCCCCAGTACCAGCCCCAGTAGCAGGCCCAGTACCAGCCCCTGAAGTTCCACCTGAACAGCCTTGGTCTGTGCAGTCTTTCAACACTGATATTCAGGAGACAGGGTCAAGTCCACAGCCTGACAGAATGGGCATATATTAAGTATGTTAATTGGAATTATTATATTTCTCTCCCAATTTCGGCCTATCCAACTGTGTTTACGGCCCTTGTCTCATTTCGACAACTCCAAACAAATGAAAGGAGCTGAAGATCACTGAAAGCTTTCCTCATAAGCATCCGGGCAAACGCATTCAACCATTGGCCACACCGCTCTTCCATCCAGGAAGTTACGCGTGTCAACGAGTATGAGGACACACGTACTCACCTGACGACCACCAATAGCTTTGCACGTGCCCCGATCTGCTTGGGGGAGTCGCCAGAGCTCAACCCGGGCGATGCTGGACAATTTGCATAACCCATGGGGCCTCCCTGCCACTCATCCGCTAACGGCGAAGTCAAAGGCCGACATAAGTCAAGGGCGAGGCGGCTGGCGAGGTACTGCTCCGTATAAGCGGTCCTGGCCAGCCTTGGAGTGTGGAAAATGACATGTTATCTGTACCCCAAGGTGTCCTTGCATACAGAGACCATAAAAAATAGCTGAAGTACTTTTTGAATTGTTACTTTGATTTGTGAGCTCAAATAAGCAATTTAAAATGTGTGTGTGTGTCGCGAAGGCTCCTGACTCCAGGCTATTAAATCTTAATTGTCACTTCCATTGGACAGTCTGCATCAGGTATTCTTGTCACGTTGAGTCAGAATGGCCTTAGTGTTCTGCTGATCACCGATGCTGATCCATGCCTGTTTCATTCAGGTCCAGTAAGACGCTTCAGCCAAACATTTTTCAAATGTATGTTTCAGTGTCCTGCATTTTCCCAGAGAGGGTCACTCAGTATGCACTTGACAGTGGACAGAGATAACTGTGTTGGAATGATGTCTCATAGGTCCCGGCTTCTGACTCCTGACAATGGCGATCCTGTTTGGTCAGTCCCTTTTAACCCACAGGGAAAGCTGTCAGAAGTAACCGTCACTAGGCCTCTCTGAATGTTGTTTCCTGCTTATGGTTCTCAGCGTGTTTTAAAAGAAATGCGATAGTTCCAAAGTCTAGGAAACTCATTTTCCCTTCTCTTTTTACCTCTCCATTCCCTCTTTCCCCTCACCTTTATTTCAAACACTTTTTCTCTTTCTCTCGTTCTGTCTCTCCTCCTCGCCTCTCTAAGCTGCCGGAGGGGAGAGGCAGCTCTGCAATGCAGACACAGCAACAGCCTCACTGGTTCAGGCCAATCACAGTCAAGCAGGGTCCGAGTGACATCAGTAGCAACCAGTCACAGGGAGACCAGCCAGAGCAGTCGGCCAGAGAGACACAGGGTTATCAGGAGGACTGAATGACAATGAGGGACAGAGATAAGGAGGGCAGAGAGAGAGAAAGGGGAAGAAGGATATAGGGAGAGAAAAGTTAGAACAAGGAAAGAGGGAAAGCTGTAGACCTATGTGGTCTAAAGCAATGACTGGGGTTGCAACCAGCTTTCACTCTCTTTTTCACTGCCCATTGTGAGTCCTCTCATTGGAACTCTTCTTACTCAGCAGTTGGCTGAGATCCACCAGCTCCCCCAGCTCTCCTCTCCCCAGGGCTCCTCTCAGCTGAGCCCTGCCTGGCCCGGGGGTGTGGTGCTGGGCTACATACTGCTGGCCGTTGGGGGTGGGCATGGAGGACGGAGGTACAGGAATCATGCCCTGGCTGCTGAGGATGTAGCCTTCCTGGGGAGGCCAGCGGAGAGGAAGGGGCTCCCCAAAGTCCATGGGGGCGCTGGGGGCGGACACAACCCTCCTCCTGTCTGGGGAGTCTTGGGGCGTCATGGGGTACACATATTCCCCTGCTGACTTGCGAAGCGCTGACTTTGGTGTCCCACTCCTCCCCTTCTCCCCGCGGGGCTTGCTCAGGCACACATAGTGCTGGCGAGGCGTCTCCCCTCCTCTTCCTCGCTCCTCACCCCCATGCCTACCCCCACCTCCCCCCTGGAAGAGTCTGGTGGTTAGGTAGACTGCGGTGGAGGGGTGTGGAGGGCAAGGGAGAGGACAGGGGGAGGCCAGCCCCATGGTACTCCCTCCCAGATAGGTCTGGCTGTTATCCCAGCCCCCCGATCCAGAATCTGACAGCCTGAGCCCACGTCTCTTCTGCTGGGGCGTGTGCTCCGGAGTAGGCAGGAACCCTGGGTCCAGCTCCCCTGACTTCACCCAGCCGTTGGGCATCACAAAGAGAGTGTCCCCGCCCTGCGAGCAGGGTCTGTCCCCTCCTCCCTGGCGAGTCACGCTGAGGACCGAGCCCCCCATCCCTCCCCCCGACGTCAACATCCCCCTTTCCCGGCGCCGGATGCTGGATTGGGGGGGGGTGTTACCGTGGCGACGGTTTCCGGGCTTGTGGGCCATGATCCAGCAGACAGCCAGGCCTGACAGCGCCGCCCCGATAGTGAAGGCAGAGACTGCAGACGCCACCAGCAGGTTGAGGGACACCAGGCTCTCCGGTTCGATCAGCAGACTCTGCTGGATGACGCCTGAAGGAGACATTACAGACAGGAATCACCAGGCTAATGGCAAGAGAGGACAAAAAACACCATAACCATAATCTGTAGTCCTTCACTCTCCTCCAGCTCTATCTACACATTTTGCTTCGTGAAACTCTCTATACTTTTGATATTGTCATTTAAAGGTGATCTGCCAGAAATTAAAGGTATTATTCCTATATGATGGGCTGATTCTGTGTTGTAAACATAAAATAATTGTTACGCTTCCCATATATGTTTGGACGTCAGGGACATAGGAACCATGTTATTCCTGTGCTCTACACAAGGGAACCTCCTCAAATTCACAAATCAAGATATAGAACCCATTTTGTAACAAATTTGTCGATAGGCATTTAACAATATATTAATACATTTGAAATAAAAACAAAGTCCACTTTTCACCTTGTCATACCACACGAACATCATACCTCTTCTCTGTGAGGCTTTGAAAATTAATGGTGCAATTTCAAAAACTCCCTTTGTGAAAAAGAACTCAAGTGTGTACTCATTCGGTGGTCAGAGCACTCCAGGGTGAGATCCAGACCCTTTATCAAACCGAGCATGTCTCAAGTCATCAAACACACGGTAATAAAACACTTAATGGATTTCACTTTTTATTACGACAAGATCACATTTCCTCTTCAGCGGTATATTGTGTTACCCGAAAGCCTCATGTGATACTGTGATATATCATAACATTCATTGCATCATAGCAGAAGATAAATTCAATTTTTTTTCTCTTTAACCTCTAACTCCAGCACATCCTTGGGGTTCTGCAGCTGAGCTCAGAGCTGTACTTGTCATTAGTAAGTGGAAAACACTAAAACAGACCAACTCTACTCAGAGTTTCCATTCTGTGATCAGGAAAGCTCTGAGCTTGCCAATGACTTCCTCTCTAAAACACATCATTTATTTCATTATATATTTCCACTGCTCTGATCACTCCCATCTGCACAGACACATCCAATGTCCTCTGAAGTAACTTCTGGGTATGCCTCGATGCTTTCACTGCAGTACACTGGCCAACTCGGGTGAGAAAGCAAATATTCTGCTACTAGAATGGGTTCTAAAGTCAAATGTAAAAGTACTATTCAATGTTCTGGTAAAGGAACATTTTCATGGCAGGCTAAATATATGAGAGATAGTATAGATGACATAAAATAAATTACATGGTTTTGCAATTTTCAGGAAACAAGGGGTTCTGAAACCACCAGGTTATAGAAGCGTGCTAAAACATATTGAGATTGCACTTTATGCATCTGTTGGAACAGATTTGAGGTCCTGGAACAGCTTGCTGATGAGAAGCAGACATCCTAATTGACAGATTTAAGATGTGTTTGTATGGAGCCCAGAAATGTATCAAAGTTGAAGGCGTTCTCTAATGGCCTGCCAGGATCACAGCTTAGAGCACTACATAGCTCTGCATACTGAGTTTTGTCTTGATTTTTCTTTTGTACATTCCATTTCTGGCAAGTACATGCAGCAGACAATAGCTGACAGCTGAACACTCAGAATATGGCTTAGTCCTGTGGGATTGCGGGGTTGTGAACCAGAAAGCTTTTCTCTACTGATCAAGACATTCACTCCTCTGTCAACCAATCAGAATTCATTTATTGAAGCCGGCAGACAATTAAATTCTGTCATGCTGGGAGGCTTCTGAGGGACAGCGATCTGAGGAGTGGGAAATCAAAGCCTTGACCTTTCACACTAAGTAAGCATTTTGCTGACAAACTGAAAACACGACAATCTCATGTCGCCTCAGTAAATGCAAATACTCACATGAGCATATATAGTACATGGCGTATGAAGAGTAGTATCTATGTTGAGTAATACAGTGTTGTCACTGTTATTAATTTGTAAAAACAAAAAATCTAAATTCATTGAATTGCATTTGTTTCCATGGAAATGTACTTGCACTGAATGTGTTCAATGTGCTTGGTTAACTCTAAGTCTCTCTGGATAAGGGCTATGGCGTCTGCTGAATGTCACCCAGCGAACCCTTTTAATGGCAGATTGAGCCACTAGGTGGGGCATTAACTGAGAGGAAGAACCGTGTGTACCCACAGTCCTCCCCGGCTAAAAGAACCTACCATCACAGTCTCCAAGGTGGGAGAAGTTGCCATACTCAATGTCTTGTTGAAAGGGCAGCCTGCAATAGGACATAGAAAGATGTTAAATGAACAGGTCAATGTGCAACACACAATACACCAACTGGTTCAACTTATCCTAGATCTGTAACTACCTTGTGCCTGGTCTCAGGAAGGAACAGATGCTGCCTCTTGTCCAGCCACAGTAGGGATCTCTGGAGGTCAGGCAGCTCCTATGTAAGACACCATATCAGGTTTGGAGTTCTGATTATAACTAGAGTTGATATAGGGTTCATGTTCACACCCCAGTTTAACCCTGACCCCAGTTTTACCCTAACCCCAGTTTAACCCTGACCCCAGTTTTACCCTAACCCCAGTTTAACCCTGACCCCAGTTTAACCCTGAGGGGTGTGAGCGCTACTCACTTCATGCAGCGCGAGTGCAAATGGCAGCGTGCTGTTGGCAGTCTGACCAGACAGGAAGGGAAGGCTAGCAGCAGAGTGTGACTAAGACGATCCAGAGACAAAGACAACAACTGTCTGGCCTGGACAGAGTCCTCTCCACACCTTGACACAGAGAGTGAGAGAGAGAGGAGGGGTAGAGAGGGAGAGAGAGGAAAAGAATCAGGGGAAGAGATATAGGGTGGGAGTGACAGGGAGAAGAGAGATAGAGGTAGAGAAAGAGAAAGATGGGAGAGAGATAGGGAGAAGAGTGATAGATGTAGAGAGAGACATGAGAGAGACAGGCAGAAGAGAGATAGATGTAGAGAGAGACAGGAGAGAGATAGGCAGAAAAGAGATAGATGTAGAGAGAGACAGGAGAGAGATAAGCAGAAAAGAGATGTGTGTAGAGAGAGACAGGAGAGAGATAAGCAGAAAAGAGATAGATGTAGAGAGAGACAGGAGAGAGATACGGAGGGGAGGGAGGGGGAGAGATATGGAGGAAGGGGGGGGGAGATAGGGAG
>JACXGJ010013414.1:0-16294 GCA_016801105.1 Esox niger | reverse complement strand
TTCCCATGTAATGGAATGGGGGTGCAAAATAGTGTCATTTTTTTTGGTGATTTTTTTGCTTTTTTTTTTAGCCAAAGGGGTTGTGATACCCATATACACTCACTATAGATGTTTTCTTTTACAGAAATTATTCTAGGACCCCAAATGTGCATGTAGTGAAATCCGGCCTAAAATAGCCTGGATCAATGAGGGTTAATTTGTAACTTTTTCTCAAAATCATGTCAGACCATTTAAGTACAATATCTGGTTACTGTATTACAGGAGCCATAAGGAAGAATCCTTCCACCTGGGATGCCACTGACAATTTCTGACAACCAGTTGCATACCCTTTAGCCAAAGCGACATAGACTTACAATTATTGGATACATGTTGAATAGTTGAGTACTTTTTACAGGTCACATGGATAATAGGGAGATGTTGAAACTCATGGGTGCAACACAGTGGGATAATAGCTGTGGCCTCTAAATTCAGAATCAGATTTTTTTTCATTGCCAAGTAAGTTGCACAACAAAGTAAACATTTTTTCTGGTCCTTTAGTGCAGTAATTCTGTACAAAGAATTGTGGAATGAGCATTTAAACAGTAGACTGAGCTTAAATAAATTACAAAAAATATAAAAAAAATATTTAAGTTGCAGGAATTGTCCAGTCTAGTGTGTATAAGGGGAGGGGTTATAGATTTGTCCAGTTGAGGGTTGTGTGCATATGTGGGGAGTGGGCTATTGTCTGTTAGACTCTGGGGGCATGTTAATGAGGCTTACTTGTGTAGGAAATAAACTGTTCTTGGGACAAAAGAGGTTTTGTTCCTGATAGACATCAACCTTATGCCAGAGGGGAGATTTCTGAGGTCCACCTTAATCTTTGCCTCTCGTTTCCGTGTCCTGGGGGCTGGTGGGCCTTGTAGAGATGGCAAATTACAGTTATTAGGGAACAATTGGTATGCAGAAATATTCGGCAACTAATTAAAAAATGTATTTCTCCAAACTCACGTTTTCATTCTCAATTTCAAAGTAAGTGCAACAAATAAGTAACACAACATTTTAATGTAACAATATATTTTTTTGTCCTTTCTATAATATTCAGTGATCAATATAACCACCCTTCTTTTCAATAACTGCCACGAGCCCTCCATCCATGTAGTCTATCAGTTTCTTGATTTGTTCATAATCAACTTTCACTAAAGCAGCAACCACAGCCTCCCAAATGCTGTTCAAATAGGTCAATTTTCTCCTCTGACTGTAAATCTTGTTTTTAGAAGAGCCCCCAAATGCTCTACATATTTTATTGGGACAGGAAGGGATCAGGTCATTATTCTGGCATCGTGGTGGCCATTGCTGGCTAGCCAAGCTGTGGAGTACTTGGATGCATGTAATGGAGCATTCTCCTGCATGAATATCATGGCCTTCTTGAATGCTGAGGACTACTTCCTGTACCACTGTTTTGAAGAAATGATCTTTCAGAAACTGGCAGGTTTGGGAGTTGAGTTTAGTCCATCTTCAACCTGAAAAGATCCAAATACCTCATCCTTAATGACAGCTGCCCATACCAGTACCCCTTCTCCACCTGGCTGGACCCTAACTGAAGTTGGTCCGTGTGCCTATTAGTGATCCAGCACTGGGCCGGGCCCAACCATCTCGTCCATCTAGAGTCACTTGCATTTCATCTGTACACAAAACCTTTATAAGATCTGTCTTCCAGTATTTCTTTGCCCAGTCTATACAGTACATTTCAAATCTTATTCAGTGGTGGTTGTGTTTCAGCCTTCTTGACCATGGCCATGTCTCTGAGCAATTGACACCTTGTACTTCTGGACAATCCAGGTTGGTTGCAGTTTGGAAAATAATGCATTTGAGGACAATGGGTTCCTGGTAACTTCGTGTTTAAGTCTTTTGCAGTTAATGTGTGTCTTTTCTTCTCCATGTGTTTTTTTGCAGTCTTAATGTAAGGCTTAATTTTACAGAAACACACACACACCCACACACACAATATCCAACAAGTAGAAATGACAAACAGGGGCATACGCTCCGTATGAAAGAATCATGTTTTGCTGGTGGATAAAATGAACAGTGTAGAAGTGCACAGCGCAGATTAGCCAGAAGAGGGTGCCGCTGCAGTTGAAGGAGAAACAGGTAATATGATGAGTGTGGGTCATCTCTGTCACCAAATTAGCATCGCAAGTTCCGGAAACCTGACTGGTCAATGGACAGCGGCGTATCAGCTGACGCCTAGGATTGCTCCTATCACAATATCCAATCATCAAGTTACTCAGTCTGATGTGCGCTGTTCTTACAAGCATCTGGATGCGAACCAACCCACCACCCTAGCCTCCACCTGTTTGGCTCTGTGTCTCCTTTTCATGAGGGGATTGGCATTGCGTACCTTGCTTATTGCCAATGGGGACTGCTATTAATGTTATTATGGTGTTGATATCATTGCAAGTAATATCTATCACAAGATCATATTGTTAGAAATCAGCCATTTCGTATAGTGGTATAGTAGTAATTATTCACATACCCGGTTGTCAAGGGAGAGAGTAATTCAATTGTTTTTTGTACCATTTCATAGTCTATTAGCGCATGACGTTACAGACTCAATCTCTTCTCTCTGTTATGTTGGTTACAAGCTGTTATACACATTGAGGGGTGTGTTTTCCTAGCAAAGCCAAGACATTAAACCAATGCCAAATTGTCAATGGAAACATTCCTGTGGTTATTAGAGCGCAACCTACAGAGAGAATCTAAACAGAGAGGTTTTTTGTTATTCACATTATCTAGGCACATTCACTTCCAAAGAAACATACATTCATATTGAAGTTGTTAATGATTAGATCCCACAATATGATGGCAGTGATTTAACCCAAAAGAGCAGAACTTAACACCAAGACCTGTATGAAAGAATTTTTTTGCATGTTTCTAATAAATGGTTAAACTAAAATGTGGCCTTTTCAGTCTGAAATACAATCATGGATGAGAACTCTGCAATTCCTCTGAAAGACCAGTCACTCTGACAGCAGAATTATTTAATTCAGTCGACTGAAACCAAATGTTCTTTAGGTAGTCTCTGAAGTTTTTACTGCTAGTTGGACAGCAAACATATTATTTAATGGTGTACCCATGCTGGCACAAGAGCAGACGAAGGGAATTGTCAGAGCAGATCCAACATAATATAAAAAATATAGCATATAGATGTATCATAAGAGACGGATTCATGTGTAAATGCATGGGTAATAAAAGCCCACAGTGTCCAAAACAATCAACAAAGTACATTTATATATGTTCATGAATATATCAAATCAAATATTTGACTTCAAATTAGTTTGAAATTGTTATCTGGATTGGATTACACTGCTAATCGAATTATAAATAAAAATCATTGAAAGATACACTTTTAATGTTTTTATTTCAAAATTAGATTAGATTTGATTCAACTTCATAGTCAAGGAACAAGTACAATTCAGTTAGCATCTAACCAAAAGTGGAAATTGAAGAGTGCACAAAATTGAAGTATTTACAAGTATTAATATGTATATCACAAATGGCAATAATACATATTCAATTAAGGCAAATAGAGTAGATCAGAACATTTACAAGAATCAAGTAATGTTACAAGTGGGATTATAGTTGTTCCGGTACAAATGGCAGTTTTAAGTGGCATTCTAGATGTGCTATCAAAGCAAATTGAAGGAGTAAAGTAGCATGAGATTGCAGCAATGAGGTTCCCAATGTAGACATGTATATGTAACAACTGAAAAATTAAAGTACAATGACAATTCTAAATTGAAAACTTCCATTATCAAACTTTGCAGGACAATGTCACAGTAGTACAAAGTGAGTATTGCAACAAGGTCCCAGAGAGGTGGGGTTTAAGGTTATTGATGGGTCACAGAGTTATCTGGGCCACAGAGTTCAGCAGGGTTATTGTAGATGGAAAGAAACTGTTCCTAAGCCTGCTGGTGTGGGAGCAAAGAAACCTGTACTGCCTGGCTGATGGAAGGAGGGCAAACAGTTTGTGGCATGGATGCGAAGTGTCCCTGATGATACCTCGAGCTCTGCACAGACACAGCTTACGCTGGAGTTCTACGATTGCTAGAAGCTAGGCACCAGTGATGAGCTGGGCCGTTTTCACCACGTTTTCACCACCTGTTGCAGGGCCTTCTGGTCAGCTACGGAATAACCGTTAATCTCAATGTGGTCTCAGGAAACTATGTGGACTATTTTACGAAAATCCATTGCACCTGATTTCTTATATGTTACGTAATGTTAAGTTACATTACAATGCGCTACCAAAATGTATAATACATTACAAAATACCAAAAACTTAATATATCTTATGAACCTATTACAACATTCAGTGGGGAGAACAAGTATTTGATACACTGCTGATTTAGCAGGTTTTCCTTCTTGCAAAACATGTAGAGAACTTTAATTATCATAGGCACACTTCAACTGTGAGAGACGGAATCTAAAAAAAAAAAATCCAGAAAATCAAATTGTATGATTTTTGAATAATTAATTCGCATTTTATTGCATTACATATGTATTGTTTGTTTCATGATCTATTTCTAAAGTAAAGTTAAGCGAAAAAATCGGAATATTCGGGCAGGCAACATTTTTTGACTGAAGGTTTTAACTAACCAGCCAATCAGTGCTATTTCAAACAGTAGTTCGGTCTCAGGCACATTATTTATTGGTTTTGAGAGGAAATGTGCTGACTAACTCTGAACAAAGGACAATAGAAAGGACATGTTGCCTGTTACTGATGGGCCCCACACATCCTGTCTATACCTCCTGCTAGGAGTTGCCCATGTGACTGTTATAGGCTTGATGGATAGGGCCATTGACCATAGGTTAGAACATACCACACAAGGGTCTTTTATAAGATAAACCTTTCTTATTGGAAGGTATTTTACTGTGTAATGGCTGATTTTGACAGTTGACTGCCTCCCATCTGTCCTGGTACAAAGATTATGTTCAGTCTGTATTCATTGGAGAAAGGAAAGATCTATGGAAGGTTACCATTGTTGTCTCATGCTGAATAAAGATGGCTCTCCCCTGACTTCAGGTTGCATCCATTTTATTCATTGATATCAAATGGACGGAAACTGACAGATGGTGCCGTGGAAACTGACAGATAGGCTTGATTAAAAGAACAAGACAATTAAATCAGCATGAGTTTTTAAAATATTGCGTTTGTAATTAGTGTGTGACTGGATTTTGTATGTTACTTTTTGCATGCTTTATCTACCACAAAAATACATTGCATACATGTTCACTGTATTACATTCATACGCATCAGTAAGGAGTCAGTATACACTATGCCGGTGTTAGAAATCAGCCATGTCGTATAGTGGTAGTAATAATAACTTGCGTACTCGGTTGTCAAGGAAGAGAGTATTCAATGTTTATTGTAGCATATTGATAGTCTATTAGCACATGATGTTACAGGCACAAACTCTTCCCTACTCTCTTTGTCTCTATCTACTCTCTCAACTGTAATGTGGGGTACAAGCTGTTAAATACCTTGAGGGGTGTGTTTACCTAGCAAAGCCAAGACACTAACCCCCACACCGAATGGTCAATGTAAACATTCCTGTGGTTACCAGAGCGCAACCAACAGGGAGAATCTTAACTTTCTGTTATTCTCAACATCTAGGCACAATCACTTCTAATGAACCATACATTCATATTGTAGTTGTTAATGCTCAGATCCTACACCGGCTCACAAAAAATTGGGGATACGGCATATATTTTACCTGTGTATACCCTCCACTATACCACTGGTCCCCCCACTCCTCTTTCAAATCTGGTCAAAATTAATGTGCGCTGTTCTGTGAAGGGAGTAGTACAGAGCATTGTATGAGATCTTCTTTTTCTTCGCAATTTCATACATGGTATAACCCCAAGAACACCATCCCAACCGTGAAGCATGGAGGTGGAAACATCATTCTTTGGGGATGCTTTTCTGCAAAGGGGACAGGACGACTGCACCGTATTGAGGGGAGGATGGATAGGGCCATGTATGGTGAGATCATGGCCAACAACCTCCTTCCCTCAGTAAGAGCATTGAACCTGGGTCGTGGCTGGGTCTTCCCAACTGAAAACACACAGCCAGGGCAACTACGGAGTGGCACCGTAAGTGGCACACGTGGCTGGCGTCTCCCTTAGAGATAGGGTGAGAAGCTCAGTCATCTGTGTGGAACTCAGTAGAGCGGTTGCTCCTTTGCATTGAAAGGAGCCACGAGGTGGTTTGGGCATCTGATAAAGATGCCCCCAGGATGTCTCCCTAGGAAGGTGTTCTAGGCACGTCCAGCTGGGAGGAGACCTCGGGGTAGGCCCAGGACTAGGTGGAGAAATTATATTTCGACACTGGCCTGAGAACGCCTCGGGATCCCCCAGTCAGAGCTGGTAAATGTAGCTCGGGTATGGGAAGTTTGGGGTCACCTGCTGGAGCAGCTGCCCCCATGACCTGACAACGGATAAGCGGATGAAGATGAAGAAGAAAAAATAATCGCATCAACATATCACAGCCAAACGTAACATTGGTTTTAAGTACTACTGTGAAACATTTAACAAAATAACCTCAACACAACTTTTTGGGCTGAGATGTTGAGCTCTAATTTTAAACAGTTTTTTAGTATTCTCTGGATGTATGAAATTTGAATATAAATATATTTATTTATTCTGACCATTATTGAAACTTTATTTATTACTCTTTAGATGATACAGCATTATGCAGACATTGTTATCCCTACTGTATACTCAGACATTGCTATGCATATTTTCTAACTCTTTCATACTAGCAAAGATTACATTGAAACCAAACATGGGTAACAATGTGTCTCTGAGTGATTTGAGGGGGAATCCCATTTCCACATCATGTGGAGAGACACCCCAATAGAATGAAAGGTATTAACACTTATTTACAAGTTAACAGAATTAAACTTTGCGACAGAGCCTTTAAATGCTAGTGACAATAAATGGTAAGAGGTAGTTATCAAATATACTTCAAATTCACTTGATTTAGCCTGCCTGGTAACGGAATAAAAAATTATGAGTAAAAAATTTGCCAACATATATTTTTTCATGATAGAAAAACATAGACAAACAATTACATAGTCACAGACCAAAACAGGCTATAAAACATATACTGTAACAAAAAGAGACAATATTTAATTTGACTCACGTAAAATTAGACAATGAATTTGGAAAATATTCAGACCCCATCACATTTTCCACATTTTGTTGGTCAATGTTTTTGTCTAAATTACAGCCTTATTCTAAAATTGATTAAATAGATTTTATTCCTTAACAATCTACACATAATATCCCATAATGTGAAGCAGAAAGGAAATTTGTGAAAATCATTTGTGGAAAAAAAATGTCCCTTGCTCCATATCCATATCATGTTGAGTTCACTGACTTAAATTCACCTATTTTCAACAGCTTTCCTAAACATAAAATGGTATGTCAATAATTACAATAGAAAAGAAATTAACAGGTTTAACAGCTGTATTATTGACAGGCAGTGTGGAAAGAATTACCCGTCATATTTTCTCCCTGATACTGAGAGGATTGTATTATGCAGTACTATGGCCAAGAGCATATCAATCATAGCTTTTATTTCAGGGTATATGTCAATTTGAGTCCCAATACATACAGAAGGCATCATAGATGTTTTCCTCCCTCGTCTTAAGCATTGACCAGAAATACACATTGTTTGGTATGACAATCCATAACTTAAAAAGATCTTTAGGACACTATTGCTAAACAGGCTTCTGCCACTGAGAAAAGTTCATAGTTTGTAATTCATTATAACTACCTTAATGCCCATGATTACAGAAGCTCATATTTTATACAATTTATCCCAGTCATATATTCCTGTATGGCAGATCACATATAGCTTTTTTACGAACCGCATTGTAGTATTCAGTGCACCGCCCTGTATCCATAGTGAAAAGACTGTCCTCTGGTACACAAATGATCTCATTGTATGGGATCTCATTTTCCTCATCAAGAGCATTGATCTGGTCGTATATTTCTTGTAGGGGTAGAGTCATTGGGGAAGCCAGGTAGGAGCATGGTTGAGAATTATCCAGGTGCTGTGGGATATAAGAAGAGTTGTCAAACATCCAATGACTGTGAGAGTGAGAGAAAGAGTAAATGCAAAAGGTGCAGAAGTTGGTGCGTCAAATTGGAGGGCCTGCTGTCTGGACCTATAACTGTCTCCATGGGAATATTACAGGGTTCGTTTCTCGGGCTGACTCTATTCTCACTGTATAAAATGATGTTGCTCTTGCTGCTAGTGACTCTCAAATCAATTCTATGCAGACGACACCATTCTGTATCCATCCGGCCATTTGCTGGACACTGTGCTTACTAACCTCCTGGAGAGCTTTAATGCCATACAGCATTCCTTCCGTGAGCTCCAGCTACTACTGAACTCTGGTCAAACTAAGTGCTCTTCAACCGATCACTGCCCACACCTGACAGCCTGTCTAGCATCACCACTGTGGACGGGTCTGTATTAGAATATGTGGACACTTACAAATATCTATGCGTCTCGTTTGATGGCTCACTCTCCTTCCAGACCTACATAAACCATCTCCAGTACAAAATTAAGTCTAGGATTGGCTTCCTTTTCCACAACAAGGCCTCCTTCACTCATGCTGCCAAACCTGCCTTTGAGAAAATGACCAACGTACTAATCCTAAACTTCAATGATGTCATATGTGGAACTGCCTCAACCTCTCTCCTGAAGAAACTGGATGTGGTCTACCACAGTGCCATCCATATTGCTACCAGAGCTCCATATAATACCCACCACTTGCAACCCTCATTACACACCAGGCGCCTATCTCACCGGTACCGATTCATTTACAAGTGATTGCTAGGCAAAGCCCCACTGTACCTAAGCTCACTGGTCACATTAGCTTTACCAACCCGCAGCCTGCGCTCAAGCAGGTGCATCTCTCAGGTCACCCCAAAAGCCCTCACCTCCTTCGGCCATCACTCCTTCCAGTTCTTAGCTGCCAATGACTGGAACTAATTTGTAATTACGACATTTTAACTGGACAACCTGGTTCCCCTTACTACCTTTTAAAAGCATCTGTCTGAGCTACAAACCGTTAATTGTATGTGTTAACTCTCCTCTATCATGCCCACATTGATACTGCACATAGCTGCCCTTATTATCTCTGTCATGCCCAATGGCAGAGTTGTACACTTATCTGCACAATTGTCTGAGTAAATATTATTGCTACTTTGCACTATAACATATACAGTGGGACAAAAAAGTATTTAGTCAGCCACCAATTGTGCAAGTTCTCCCACTTAAAAAGATGATGGAGGCCTGTAATTTTCATCATAGGTACACTTCAACTATGAGAGACAAAATGAGAATTTTTTTTCAGAGTATCACATTGTAGGATTTTTATTGAACTTATTGGTAAATTCAAACAAGCAAGATATCTAGCTCTCACAGACCTCTAAGTCCTTCTTTAAGAGGCTTCTCTGTCCTCCACTCGTTACCTGTATTAATGGCACCTGATTGAACTTGTTATGAGTATAAAAGACACCTGGGGTGACTTAGTGAATGTCCTGCAGAGAGCTGGGACCAAAGTAACAAAGGCTACCATCAGTAACACATTACGCCGCCAGGGACTACAAAAGTGCCAGACATGTCCCCCTGCTTAAGCCAGCCAGTAAATGTCCAGGCCCATCTGAGGTTTGCTAGAGAGAAATTGGATGATCCATAAGAGGATTGGGAGAATGTCAAACAACACCGTACCTACTGTGAAGCATGGGGGTGGAAACATCATGCTTTGGGGCTGTTTTTCTGCAAAGGGACCAGGACGACTGATCCGTGTAAAGGAAAGAATGAATGGGGCCATGTATCGTGAGATTTTGAGTGAAAACTGATGAAACGTGGCTGGGTCTTTCAGCATGACAATGATTCCAAACACACCGCCCGGGCAACGAAGGAGTGGCTTCGTAAGAAGCATTTCAAGGTCCTGGAGTGGCCTAGCCAGTTGAGTTGAAAATCCGTGTTGCCCAGCGACAGCCTCAAAACATCACTGCTCTAGAGGAGATGGAGGAATGGGCCAAAATACCCACAACAGTGTGTGAAAACCTTTGACCTCTGTCATTGCCAACAAAGGGTATATAACAAAGTATTGAGTTGAACTTTTGTTATTGACCAAATACTTATTTTCCACCATAATTTACCAAAAAATCATAAAAAATCCTACAATGTGACTTTTGGGATTTTTTTCTTCTCATTTTGTCTCTCATAGTTGAAGTGTGCCTATGATGAAAACTACAGGCCTCTCTCATCTTTTTAAGTGGGAGAACTTGCACAATTGGTGGCTGACTTAATACTTTTTTGCCCCACTGTACACAGGTATGCCCTAAGGTTATGCTTTTATTGTCTTTACCACTCCACCTTTGCACATTAACTGACCTACCTCGCAAAATACTCCTCACTTTGCACAAACTGTATAATGCCCTCTACTGCACTTAAACATTTTTGCTAGACTTTCTTACGCATTTGTTCTCTTAGTATTTTCTTATCACTTTTGCATCTGTATACAGACTCTGTACTGCATTTATATTTCATTTAAACTCTACCTCATTTAGTATTTTGTATACTCTGTACTCTTTGTGTAAATGTATGTTGTCCTGCATAGCTGCGCTTTGTCTTGGCCAGATTCACCATTGGAAATACGAATCTGTTCTCATTCGGCCTAACTGGTTAAATAAAGGTTAAATAAATAAAAAAATGGTAGATGCAGCTTCGTGACTGGGTATGCTGTAATGTCTGTCCATCTATCTGTAAAATATGTATAAACACAAGGTCCGAGGCAGCTGCATGACTGTGTATGCTGTGATCTCTGGCCATCTATCTGTAGAATATGTATAAACACAAGGTCCCCTTTCATCTCATTATGATTTGGTTGAAGATCTGATTCCATTCTGTGCAAAAACAATTAAAAAATGCAAAACATTTGATTCATGGCACTGATTTTTCATGGCACTGTATAAATTAGCAAAAAAAGCAAAAAAGCATTAGTTCTGGAATCCATTACTGCATTCTTTCACCAACCGTGAATAGGACTTGATCTCCAAACACACCTAATAGATTCACTTCACAGTCTGGCATTCTGTTAAGATTGTTGGATATGAAAGAAAAAGGTTCAAAACATTTTGAAATTGCTTCAGTGTTTGCTCCGCACTCAAAGTGCTGCCCTGCCCACAAATTCTGCAGAGCTGGCACATTCACAATGTCAAAGACTGATGAAAGCAGTTTCTGTAGTAGCTTTGCATATCTGATTAACATTGTGTCAAAAGCCAAAATGAATAAAACATCCTCGCATTTAAAGCGTAATGTTTCTCTGACAGTCTTTTTCACACATTCATACAAGCACACAAAATGTACCTTTTTGAAGAGTTCAGGCAGCTTAACTTTGGGATTGAGGAACTTTCTCCCTTTGTAAATGACACAGCAGATTAGGAAGAGTAGTAAAAAAGCCACCATCAGCAAAATGACCAACATTCCATCAGACATCCTTGGTTCTACAACACAGAGGACACCAGGCATTTTATTTCTCACCGACAAAATGGGCTCAGATTCAGTTCCATTGACCTGCATACAAAAGCTAAAAGAGCGTAGAAATTATGTATGTGAGAGGGAGGACACAGAAAGCTCACCTGTGCTCATTAAACATGTGGTATTGCTGTACTCCTTTTCTGTATGGCACAGTGGAATATACATCTGGACCTCAACACAGTACATAGTGTTGGGTTCCAGTGGTGTCAGCTTGACCTGTTGCTCAGCAGCCTTTTTTATCTCAGACACCTGGAATCACAGAACATTTCTTCAACATTTGTTTAAGGGTGTGCACACTTATGCAAGCAGGTTATTGTGAGTTTTTATCTGTTTGTTTTTCAATTGAATTGTTCGCATTATAGATAACATTAAAGATGGAATAACACCTGGCATTTTAACAGGGGTGTGTAGACTTTTTATATACCCTGTATATGAGGTTGAGTGAATGATTTAAACTTTAATTAAGCATTATGGTCCATAATTACTACCACTTTTGTGGAAAAAGACAGATTAGCAATTGCAGAATAATAATACGGAAAAAAGTATTTAATGCTGATTTCATTCTTGATATGGATTAGACGTCACATTGTTTTTGAAAGAAAATCTCATGCCAAAAAAGATTGGAAGACCCTGTAGCAGTTAGATGGTGGATTGGGAGAATATATTCAGGGGTCATTTATCCTGCTTCTCCAATTCCAGGGTGCTGTGAAACCACAATATTCAAAACTATGGCACAAGAACATACATCACTCAGCTAATATAGACTTATTCTGTGTGTAACTGTTAAGTTGCTCTTACATTTTTCTTATCAGTACCCTTCCAGTATCTTATATTGTACGCCACTCTGCCATATGCTTCCTTTAGCGACTGAATCTTTAGCACCGGATCCTGAATGTTCACCTCTATGAATCCTGTAGCTCCTCCCTTGGTGACCAGAGTGACTTTGGGAGGACCAATTATGGCTAAGCAGAAAATAAAGATGCTCAATAAAATTATGTCAACAGTGAGATGGCAAAAACACAAATACAGAGCAGCACAGAACTGTACTCATTGCAGGTGCCATGATTTTTTTAGCTCTACATTTGAGCTCTGCCTAATACAATAAAACCATATAATTCTTCATATTTATTTATAAAGAACTTCATACTTACTTTCTTTTGTAAGACTAAATCCTCTGTTTATGGGGATCTCTACCCAACTTGAGTTTTCTCTCTGAAGCTCTGTTCTCACTCTGAATTTGTAAGTTCCACGTACACTGCGGAGTTTTCCAAAGTCACACCTGCGGTCTTTTGTACCAATGCATACTGACTTAAAGACCTTCATCCCAGAATGCCTGTCAAAGATGATGACATTATTGTTTGGCATTATGCTGTATAGAAATCATATTTGGGCAACCTTAGAAATTCTAGCATTTTTAACATTTTGTTTTCAAGTTGCGTTAATCAAGGAATCAACTGCACTTCATTAAAAAAACAAAAAGAACACACAGGTGATCATATAACAAATCATATTATGGCCTATTATGATGGTGTTATTGTTCACAAATTTCTCTGTTAAGTTCCCCATGAAACACTAATAGACTCAGCTTACATACATTAGAGGAACTGTCATGTCAGTGAGAAACCTTCCAGTAACCTATTGTAAGTTTGAAGTTAAACTACAATGTATAAAAGGCATATTTGAAATGTTAGATTATTGCTCCCATAAGTACAACATATCTCACAGGTAAACGACATGTTGCCATTCATGCTGCTTAGACCATGCTAAAAAGCAATAACATACCCCTACATTTATAATTACTGAAAATATATTTCAAAGCAATATATGGGTGGCACAACAATTCACTACATTTAATAATGCATTGAAACAAAGTTGTAACAGGAGCGCGTCAGGAATTCAAAAATGCTAAACCACCACAGGTGCACTTGGAGAGGAGATGATAGACAAAAGCGAAGAACAATGTACACTGGGTAGCGTAAAGAATTGTATTCCAGGCACTCATATGGATTTCAAAATTGAAACGCATATCATGTGCTGGCTAGGTAATCATATAAAAACACGACGCGTTTTGGCTTTCGCCGTTTATCATGAACACTCCTCTGTCTAATAGTTACAGTTAGTTACAACATTTGGCCACTAGGTTCCAGAGAAATACAGTCACAATATTGACAAAATAAATTACCATTCAAATATGGACTGCATTCAATAATAATTCATCAAACGTGATTCCGAAAGCATCCATTCCCAAACATATGCAGATCTAATATGGGGGTGAAAATAATCTAAAATGCTTCTAAAGAAAAGGGGAAAATCTAAATTCTGGAAAGGAGACCTGGAAAGTTCGAGGAGTGTCCCAGTGGATGTTTGTTCACATGCCTCACAAAGAGAAGACTGAGGGTTAAGGTCGCAGAACACCGCTATGCAATACGCATGGAAAACCTGAATTATCCTATGGCTAAACACTACCGGGAAGTTAAGCATGGAAGCAACTATACTCTCAAAGTCTCAGGAATTGAAGTAACGATGCCAGGGGCAAACGTATACGTCTTATACAATGAGACACTTATTGGATTGATATCCTTAAAGCTACAACCTTCCCAGGTTTATTGAGAATTTAGATTTTTCCCTATTTCTTTGCAAGCATTTTTTACCCAGTGTACATTGTTCTTCGCTATTTAATAATGCATGTTTTCAAAAACATAACATTAAAATATAGAAGATTAAGAAATGATATACATGTACACTGGACAGTTGAATACATACAATAGCTAAAAGTTCGAAACATAATTCTTAACTGACAAACTGGCAAAGACAAAACAAAAAAAAAATGTTTTAAACATTGTCTTACTTGTATTCGGCTGTGTAGGTAACGTTTCTGTGCAAAGTCAGGGGATCGTCCCACTTCAATATGGCATCCATGTTGTGAGAGACCACTGTAACATTTCGTGGTGGTGGCAGGAGTGACACACCTATTGAATTAAAAACAAAATCACATTTACAAATTATCGTAATTTGAGTTTTTTCAAAAACAAGCAACAAATTTGAGCAATTCAAATAAAGAAAAACACTTTCAAACACAATTGCTTTAGCGTGCATGGTAAAGAGGAATAACGTCAAATCCAAAATTCAAGCTAAATCGAGCATAAATATATTTAACTACATATTGTGATACTGGGCATTGATACCAGAATCTTAATGAATCTCAATGTATGGGAGATGGAGGACACAGAAAGCTCACCTGTGCTCATTAAACATGTGGTATTGCTGTACTCCTTTTCTGTATGGCATAGTGGTATATACATCTGTACCTGAACGCAGTATCTATTGTTGGGTTCCAGTGGTGTGAGCCTGACCTGTTGCTCAGTGGCATTCTTTATCTCAGACACCTAGAATCATACAGAATTTCCATATTTTTATAAGGGAGTTCACAAACAGAGTAAAGAATTTGTCAATTTTGCCAAATTGTAATACAGTCGGGTGTAGCTCCTGGGGTTGCTGAGTTGTTAGGTCAAGATAAGTTGTCTTTTGATTCATTTTATTCAGGTCAGCAAAGCCCAAAGTACACAGTACGAATTACCAATGAACTGATACTTAAGAGTCAAGATTCTTTGAGTCTCTTGTTATTGACTCCTTCAGCATCAGGGCATACATTTCTAAGTCTAGTTTCGCTGCAACTACAGAGGATATAAAATGTCTACACACCCCTGTTGGAATGCCAGGTTTATGTGATGTAAAAGAATTAGACAAAGATAAATCATGTCAGAACTATTTCCACTGTCAATGTGACCTATAATGTGTACAATTCCAATGAAAACAAACTGAAATCTTTGAGGGGGAAAAATGAAAAATAAAGATCTTACAATTACCTGGTTGCATAAGTGTGCACACCCTCTTAGAACTGGGGATGTGGCTGTGTTCAGAAATAACCAATCACATTCCAACTCATATTAAATAGAAGTCATTACACACGATCCATCATTTTAAGGGACTCTGATTAATCACAAATTAAGTTCAGCTGTTCAAGTAGGATTTTACTGACATTTTGTTAGTTGCATCTCAGAGCAAAAGCTATGGTCCGCAGACAGCTTCCAAAACATCAGGGATATCACTGTTGAAATATTTCAGTCAGGAGAAGGGTACAAAATAATTTCCAAAGCATTAGATACACCATAGAACACAGTGCAGAAAGTCATCATCAAGTAGAGAAAATATGGCAAAACAGTGACATTACCAAGAACTGGACATCCCTTCAGAATTGAGGAAAAGACGAGAAGAAAACAGGTAAGGGAGGCTTCTAAGAGGCCTACAGCAACATTAAAGGAGCTGCAGGAATTTCTGCCAAGTCCTGGCTGTGTGCTAAATGTGAAAACAATCTCCTGTAATCTTCTTATGAATGGAACATGGGGTAGGATGGCAAGATGGAAGCCTTTTCTTACAAAGAAAAACATCCAAGCCCTGCTGAAGTTTGCAAAAACAAACATCAAGTCTCCCAAAAACAGGAAAATGTGTTATGGTCTGATGAAACCAAGGTTGAACTTTCTGGCAATAATTCCAAAAGGTATGTTTGGTGCAAAAACATCACTGCACATCGCCCAAAGAACACCATACCCACAGTGAAGCATGGTGGTGGCAGCATCATGCTTTGGGGCTGTTTTTCTTCAGCTGGAACCAGGGCCTTAGTCAGGGTTGAGG
>JACXGJ010013413.1:0-16298 GCA_016801105.1 Esox niger | reverse complement strand
ACCAAAATAAACCACACCACTGTGGTAAAACACTCAACATAAATAGGTTCCCCAATTGGAGGCAATAACGAACACCTGCCTCCAATTGGGGAAACCAAAGCACATAGAGGTGGCTAGAGCCACCTCTTTTGGCCATGTCCTGACTATGACCCCAGCCAGCGCAAAGATGGCTAGGGGCATAGCCAGGACATGACACATACAATACACATTCACCAATAGATGAATAAATAAGTGTGTAGGATGTATGCTATAAAGCATATGTATTTCAGATGAATTATCAGATGGTTATAAATTATTTTTGGGAAAGTACAACATTCTGGTTGTGGTGTAGCTATGATGTCTGCCTCTCTGGACTGATGTGTATGATGTGTCAAACTGATACATGAAGAAAAAAAAACTTCCTGAATGTAATTATTAATAATAAATCAAATAACAAAATGTCACTCGTCATACGTCAATTCTGAAATGTCGCCTGTGATGCTGAGTAAAACCACTTTCAATCCCGGCTTGACTTCTGTAATTACAGTAATAAACCTCAACCGCTCATAACTTCCCATCCCTCTATTCCACCATCCTTCCACCCATCCATTCTATCATCCTTCCATCTTAGTGTAAGTAAAAAAATATGACGGCAGATGATGACTTGTCAGGCCCTGGTCCAGAAATATGATGGGTGATCTGTGATTGACAAGCGCTAGTTGTGCACTCAGACATTCTACCCCCCCCCCCAAACTTCCTTCCATCCCTCCCTCCATTCCACGGAGATACGAGGTGAATGACAGCTTTCCTCTCTCTCTTCAACAGCGTGTTCCTTATTAATCACATTGAGAGGATGAACCGTGAAATGAGAGCCATCCCTCCAAACTACCAGCAGCCTTGCTTGCCTTCACTAAGACTGTGTCCCAAATGGCACCCTTTTTCCCTTCACAGCACATTACATGACCAGAGCACCCAGAGGTCTGTGGTCAAATGAAATGTTCTATATAGGGAATAGGGTTTAATTCAGGATGCGATCCCTAAATAAATGTTCCTTGCACATCCGACCTAGGAAAATAACTTTTTATGGGATTGGTTTGGTGGAAATATTTTCAGAATATGTAAAATACCCCCTAAATAATGGTATAAATCTGCATGCTGGAAATAGAACTTATGAGAACGTATCTAAACTGATGCATCCTTCCTTTGCTTTCCAGAAATGTTCATGTTTGGCTTATGTTTAACATTTTCAGTGTAGCGCAATCAAAAAAGAGTCATGCAATAATCAATTAATAATAATGAAAAAGTAGAATGTAGGAAGATGTGTTAAATCAATAGAATACCTATTGAAGGCTGTTTGAATACATGCTAAGAAGCACTATGCATGTTTTGACATTTTTAAGGAAGTCCGCCCAATTCACTTCCTGTATATTTTTCCTGATATTGCTCTGGTAGTAATATGACTATTAGCAAGTTTGTTGCCTTTTTATTTTTTTATTAATAATTTAAATGAGCCCATTGGAGTGTGAACAATGTTAATTTTCTTCATGAGGGCTTTTTGTGTTTCACAGCCCCCAGGGAATGGCAGGAGCACAATTAATAAGTTAGACCAGTCGCTCTAACTTCCTTCAACTTCCACAACAACATCACTAGCTGTCAAATTCAGGGACTAATACATCATTCGAGCTTGTTTAGTTGAAACATTAATGAAGGTTTACCTTCCATAATATACATGACACAGGAAACATTTTAAGAGTACGTTTTTATAAGTGTTTTATTTGATAACCTAATTTTAACAAGACACTACATATTTTAATGATGAATTGTTGTCATCTGTGTCACAGACAGCTATTTAGAAATGCAGTCAGAATACCAATCACACCAGTCCAGTTGTGAGGTTACATTGTTTTCCAAATTACCCATTCCAAAATTCGGGAACCTAAGCATCCTAGTATAGATAAATTATTTCCAAATAAGCCAAGTTCCTTTTATCATTATAGTGTAGATACAGTCCAAGTCAAAAGTTTGGACACACTTACTCATTCAAGGGTATTTTTATAGTTTGACTATTTTCCACATTGTAAAACAAATGTGTGGATATGAAAACAATGACATAACATATACGGAGTCATGTAGCAAGAAAAAAGTGTTAAACAAATCAAAATATGGTAGTATCCTTTGACTTGATGACAGCTTTGCACGCTCTTTGCATTCTCTTAACCAGATTTCAGAGTTAGTCACCTGAAATGCATTTCAAATAACATGTGTGCCTTGTCAAAAGTTCATTTATGGAATTGCTTTTCTTCTTAATGCATTTGAGCTAATCAGTTATGTTGTGACAAGGTAGGGTTGGTATACAGAAGAAGAGCTCAAATAAGCAATGAGAAGTCCATCATTACAGTACTTGAAGACATGAAGATCAGTCAATCCGGAAAAAAATCTTTAACTTAAAAAATTGCTTCAAGTGCAGTCGCAAAACACACCAAGTGCTCTGATGAAATTGGCTCTCATGAGAATCGCCACAGGAAATGAAAACCCAGAGGTGCCTCTGCTGCAGAATTTTTGTTCACTAGAGGGACCAGCCTCAGAAATCTGCAATTAACTGCATCCCAGATTGCAGCCCAAATAAATGTTTCAAGGAGTTCAAGCAACAGACACATCTCAATATCATCTGTTTAGAGACTTGAATCAAGCCTTCATGGTCAAATTGGGGCAAAGAAATCACTACTGACAGTCACCAATATGAACAATCCGCTAGCTTGAGCCAAGAAACATAAGAAATGAATATTAGACTGGTCGAAATCGGTCCTTTGGTCTGATGTGTCGAAATTAGCTTTTTTGTTTTTACAACCGCCATATCTTTGTTAGATGAAGAGTGGGTAAATGGGTGATCTCTGCCTGTGTGGTTACCACTATGAAGCATGGGGAGGTGTGATTGTGCTTTGCTGGGAACACTCAGTATTTTATTTTGAATTCAAGCGATACTCCATCATCATGACTACCAAAGCATTCTGCGGTGAAATGCTATGCCATCTGGTTTGTGCTTAGTGGGACTATTCTATCTTTTTCAACAGGACAATGGACCAGACCTCACCTGTATGAAGGCTATTTGACCCAGAACGATAGTGATGAAGTGCTGCATCAGATAAGCTAACCTCCACAAGAACCAAACCTCAGCCCAAATGAGAGGGTGTAGAACGAGTTGGACCACAGAGTGAAGAAAAAGCAACCTACAATCTAAGCATATGTGGGAATTCCAACAAGACTGTTACATTTCATAAATTGAAACAGGACAGCGTACACTGTCCAGGCCACCTGTAGTTATGCAATTATAAGGTTCCTGACCTTTTCAAATGTCAAATAACAAAAAATACGTTAATATAAATCTTGATTAAGAGTACTATATTCCAATGTCTATTTCAGACTCTTTGAACACCCGTGACTGAGTGTAAAGTCCATCATGGCCAATTATCCCCTCCCAGGTAATAACAGATAATAACAATCTCTTAAGTATTAACATTTTTGTATTCAGCAAGGCTTTAATGTTTGAAATGGCTGTCAATGTTTTAAACTAATTGCTCCTATTCATTCCTGATCTAATTTTGCAAATAACTTCAGTTTCTTGAAAAAGCTTGCGCATTTCTTCCAATTAGCATACATTCTGTAACAATTCAATACTTTGGAGTCCACAATCCACAAGATCTGCACTCCCATCAGTGGTTACGACACATCTAAAGTACCATTAAAGTTTTGTCATCATACATCAAAGTTGAGATTTTGCATGCAAATGTAACATCCAAATATGAACCCGGCAGTAATAGTAGGTACTCAATCATTTGCCTTCCTGTTGTAGATTCTTCTATCTGCGTCCTAAATGGCAGTGTATGTCCGATTAACTGTAGTGTACTACTTTAATCATAGTCAGGGTACAATTTAGGACAGATCATCTGTATGAGGGTGTGTATAATCATTATAAACTGTGGGCATTCATGATAGGCCAATGACTTGTCTCATTATCATTTTATAATCCATCAAAGAAAAAATGCAACACTGCAAAAACCTTTCATCATTAAAGTTCAAAGAAACCATGACAACCCCGACTCTTACGACTTCACACTATCAGATGGTTTCCCTCCATTGTCAGAGACTTTACAGATGATTAAAATAACTTGAAAGATAAAGTTACAAGTTAGAAGTTATTCATTTCCGATTATTCTGTTCTCATCCATATTAACGAGGGATAGATCCTTGCTACTTTAATACTTATTTCCACGGCTTGTGTGGGTGTTAACGTCTGAAAAAGGTGCTCTGATCCTTTTAGACACAGATATATGATCTGGACATGCATTGTGGTGTACTGCAACCAGTTACATGCTAAGTGCTTCAGATGAAGAGAGTTTTCATTATAATATTATTATGTTGCTGAAAGCTGAATTAATAGCAGTCTCATTGAAAACTGTATAAATACAGCAAGAACAAGAACCATCTATGATCCTCTTTTGTAGGCTTTTCGGTATCTTGGAACAAAACAATTTGGCAAAAGCGTCTTTAAAAAATCTCCTTGGACTTAATTAAGGAACCATCTTAAAAGTCACTGTTCCTGTTATGATAATTGTCACATTTCCGGTAAAGCAGGACACCAAGCCCGGACTTGAAGAGCAACAAAAGGGTTTAATGAAGAAACAACGGCAGGTAAAAAAACAAGAAAATGGCTGGCA
Source organism: Esox niger (assembly GCA_016801105.1). Taxonomy (NCBI): domain Eukaryota; kingdom Metazoa; phylum Chordata; class Actinopteri; order Esociformes; family Esocidae; genus Esox; species Esox niger. Next base: position 11,604 of record JACXGJ010013413.1, on the reverse strand, counting down.
GGCAAAAACACAGAATGGTGGCAGGCACAAAAACATAACGACTCAATGACTCAACCATGGGCTTACAGAATAGTGCAAACTAAATAGGGTGCTAATTACGGCTAAACAATATACCGGTGAAAAATATCAGAACAAAAAAGACAGGCTACGTTAAAGAACAACAGTAAAAACAAAACAGAACCTTACAATAACAATATCAAACCTTGTAAAACACTTACTACACCACTATAAAGAAACGTATCTTCAAACTTAAAACGATCCAACGATCAACTTATTTGTGTTTCCTGTCAGAAAACAATAGGGTTAACTAATTTGAAACAATATCGGAGGGACTATTTCTGTTAGCAACATACTAGACAGTAATATTGGTCATGAAGTTGTTGAGATGTTGGGTTCATTTGGACCATGGTCTAGCAGCTAGGTGAATAAAATGTGGACTTTGTCATCAACCCACTTAAAATCTTCATGGCTAAAGAAGTATTTATGTCTCTTGAACAACTGCTGATTTTTTTGTCATTACGTATTGGTTGCCAACCAGCAGCATGGTGAAATCACATGGTTTCACATGGAAATCACATGATTCACATGGACACACTGCAACCTTTGCACATACAGCCCAATAAGATGACTTTAACCCGTGTTACTTAACCCTTGCACCATGTGAGTTGACTGAGAACATGTTTTCTTCACAAAAATCACCTGGACAGGCCAGTTGAGCGCCTGTCCATTTCCCCTCAGTCTTAGGGTCAGCGTTAGTGCATTTGCTATCTGCATGACACGCATCATTCACTCATACGGGCACGCGACGTCCGCCTGAGCCAGGTGTGTCACTGTGCACGTGTCATCTGTCTGCGTGATCCACAATGTGGAGAGACCTTTGTTTAATGATTTCGGCCCGTTCCCTTCAAAAGGTACCCAGACACCAGGACTAGTTACATGGAGGACAGCGGATTAATTAGCCATTTACAACCTGGTAATGGTAGGCATGAGAGAAACAGGAGAAAGTTTAGTTCACTTCCCTACTCTTCCAACACAAGGATCTTAAGCCTTTTTTGCATTGACTAGAAATATTGGAATGATATTTCAATCAATGTTACATTTAAAGTGGCACTGTGTACAAGCCTGTCACTAAAAAATAACAAAACTTGTCTCTTCCTTGTCTACCCGTACTGTTAGTTTAGGGTGGGAAGGATAGGACTGCAATTGTCAGAAGCTAGTGTAAGATCACAAATCCATAAATAGATAGATGGACCAGTGAGAAAGTTTAAATGAGTAATATGTCCCTCTGGTTTAATTGGGTAGAAAATGATTATTTGATTAACTCAAAACATTAACTGCAAATGCATTCTGTTCATTTTTGATTCTTTTTCATTTTGCTTAATTTTTGCTTGTAAAAATTACATATTGCCCCTTTAAATTTCTGTGATCATTTAACATCACGATCCTTGTATTATAACTTTCTCAGTTGGCAGGTCGAATTGGCTGTGTCACAGTAGTCATTTACTTATCAAGTATAGAAACATTAGCTGGCTACCAGTACCAAATGTTTAACAATGCAATCAACATATTCTAAAGTAAAACATGGAGCACAAAGACATAGAATGATGCAATCAAATTATATCAAGCACAAATTGAATGCAATGATTAAATATGCTTTCTAATCTGTACACATTTAACTGTTGCTTTTCTACAATTAACTGTGTCCTTCCCAAACCACATAAAAGTAGAGTAACATTATCAAATCAATAAGTTAAGATCATTTTTGGATGCCCTGTTTAAAGCCCTAAGGACTCAGGTCCTAAGATCCAACAGGACACCAAAAAAGACAATATATATGACACCAGACAGGACAAAATGACTCAAGTCCCCTGCAAATAGACTATTGCAGTTCAGATATTGGTGATTGTGAAAGGGGAGGTAACGGCCACTGTTGACCATTCCAAAGATGACCTGGACAAGAAAAAGCAGGCCCGAAGAAGCCCCACACTTAGCCACAGATCACAAATGGAACAACAATAGACCACTGACTGCACAAAGACAAGGCTGAGTGCTTCCCATACAGGCAAGGGTTTAGAATTAGGGGGGGACAGGGGGGCAACCCCCCCCCCCCATTTTACAGACAGGTCAATGTCACACTCCTGGAAAAGAAGGAAAATCCTAGGATCCATTGACCCGACCCCCCAATATACAATACAAACCAATGCTGTTGTTGACAGGGCTTCAAAGCTGGACAGAATGTTCATGTCAGGAAATCAACCGACTCACATCTTGTATGGCAAAAAGCCTGGCATGATGTGCCTCTTAGGGACATCATGGTAGAACATCTTCCAAGCCAGTGACATATAATAGGGTCATTGGCAGATTATCTCACAGAAGAACAGGAGCCTGCCTGGAAAAGTGCCTCATCATTCCAATGCCTTACCATTTCAGTTTTTTTAAGGGTTTTAGTCAAGATTCCAGTTAGCGTATATAGCAAAATTTAAGGTTTTAATGTCTTAGGGTAGCCAGATTGATTTGGCATTGTTTTGTGGAGAGAAAAAATCTTACCCACTCCAAGTGGCACATCTGTGGATGTGTTTGATTTTGTATCAAGTTTTGAGGACTCAAGTTCATATGAAGGTCTTGTTATTAAATAGCCTATTAAAATTTAATCAATTATCATTTCATGAGTTTATTCATTTCAATTATTCATAAAAATCTGGATGATATTTATGCTAGTTTTTTTTGTTTGTTGCTATTGCCATTTGTTATGATACAATAAATCCCGACAGACATTATCAGTAGATAATGAATTAAAGAATGGCCCATAACTGCAATTAAATGCAAATAATTTGAAAGTTGTGATATGATGTAGAAAACAAAACTTGGAGAGAGAAGTAAAGTCTACTATTTTGACCAAACAGAATGCATTTCAGTAGGATGCCGACATAATTTCCTTTTAGCGCAGCCCAACAGTCCGTAAACCAATATGCTTCTTACCGCTTCCCTTCAAATGGTTGGATTTCAGAACTGGTATATTGATGCACAGTACAAAGAACATCTTGAGTATGTAATACCAATACTGCAAGGATAGGGCTGTCAGGAAGGAGTGTTAGGAAGGCAACATCACCTACAGTGAGTTTACGTGTACAAGCAGGACTATATCAGGTAGGTTGGGAATGCGCCAACATACATAAGTCAATGTGTTTAGTACAAAAGCGCTACAATAATATCAGTGATAAAACAAAACTCTCTCAAGTGCCTATGTCAGCACAGTGAACAGATTCCAAACAGACAAACAGACGTTGAAGGCCAAGTTACCCGTTGTTATAGATGTGCTCTTATTATGTGTAAACCAGACACTGTATATTCTTACTAATGTTACTATAACACTACCCATGTTTAATGCCCCTAGTTTTGGCAGCGCACAAAGTATGTTAGTTGTTTAATTAATATTGCCCCTGTGGGTTAACCCCTATAAGTGGCAAAATAAAATCTACGCCCAAGCAAAAGAGATAGCTAGCATTAGCTGTCATCAAGTCTCCCAATGTACATTATCTAACAGAACACTTGTGAAGATAAAGAAAATAATGGTATGCACAAAATACTTAATTTTACTGGATGAAGAAAATGCTGAATGACTTTAAAATGTGAAGGTGTTGACTGTAAAGTTGTATGTGGTAGAGGAACGGTATTTTTCTCTCTGTATCATAAAGCAGTGGAATACTAGTTACTATTCTAGAGAGTGGAAAACCTATAATTTCTGAAAGATAATTTAGATACTATATGACAATTTTTGAAACATACCATTGAAAACAGATACTTTGGGCAATAAGTTTTTCTAGGCTAGACCTGTCGGCCTTCATTAACCTTGTAGTCAGTTAATTTTGGACTAAATAGAAGAGGGATCCGTTAAATAGACAACCTTGACAAAAGGGCAATCAGATGATTGCAGAATTAAAATTGTCATTGTCTGACCTGTACATTATAAGTTGCTCACACAGGTTGTCATCTCTAAGTGGATAGGGTTGATAATTGCTAATTGTTTACCTATAAAGCAATACACGGACTTGCTCCTACTTACCTCGCTTTAATGACCCGGCCATACATACCTACACGTAACATTAGATCGCAAGATGCAGGCCTTATAATTTGAGAATTTCTAAACAAACAGCCGTAGGCAGGGCTTTCTCTCATAGAGCCCCACTACTGTGGAACGATCTGCCAATTATGGATAGAAATGCAGACTCGGCACAAACTTTCAGGTATCTGCTAAAGACTCATCTCTTCAGCCTGGTCACTGGACCCTCCTGTCTCAGCCCCAAGGTTTTATGCTGCTCTATTATTAGGAGGTTCAGTTCTCCTTATCCACTGTAAATCATTGTAGATATTGTTCAACAAGATTTCTGTCCAACTTGGGAGGACATGAGGTCCTGGCCCACATCTCCGGAGTACCTGGCTTGAAAGACTTATTGTCTTCCCTGTCCCAAGTCCTCCTGATTGTGTTGCAGATCAATACCCGACGATTCCAGCTGCCACACTGTTGAACATCCCCTTGGGTTTTCTCTGTCCGTGTCCATCTGGTCATGCTTCTGACCTGGACTAGGTTTAATATACTTAGCCTAAATTTAATTCTTATAACTTGTCCTCTTAATGTTCACCTGGCACAGCCAGAAACAGAATGGTCACCCCTCTGAACCAGGTTCCTCAGCTTCCTATATTTCGGCCTTCTTTGGGAGTTGTTCCTAGCCACTGAAATCCAGCACTGTTTTTGTTTGCTCCCTGGGGTTTCAGGCTGAGTGTTTTGTAAAAGGTCTTTGTGACAACTGGTGATTTAAAAAAGGCTTTATATATAAATATATATATATTATTGATTGAAATACATTTATGGAATTGACAGGCCCATTTTGGTCGATATTTTGGGGTGGAAAGGTATAGTTTGTCTAGCCAGCAGATTTCTTACACCTTGTTTGTCATTTGTGGAAGCCTGGCTTGTTTGAGTTCTCCTGAAATACATAGCATCCTCTTATAGCTATGGCAGTCATCAGTACTTCAGGAACATGTTTTCACATTACCTTTCCACCCACCTTTCCTTCCTAATCCAGAGTTATACACTGCTTGCACAATTATTAGGCAAGTGAGTATTCTGATCGCAACATTATTTCTAACCCTAACTCCAAACCATATAAACTTGAATGCTCATTGGATTTAATCATTTCATTTTCAGGTGATATTTATTGGTGTAATGAGGGATGGAGTGGCAACAGTGAATAACACCTAATATCAAGGTGTGCATAGTTATTAGGAAGCTTCATGACCTCAAGTAAAATGGGCAAAAAAAGAGATTAAACAGACACTGAAGAGTTTTTAAAAAAAATCCTTTTTAGACAGATGCAACGCTCTTGAAATAGCTAAACTGTAGTAGCGTAAACACCATAGAATCAAAGGTTTTGTTGTGAATAGTCAACTAGAGTGCAACAATGCATGGAGAAGAATAGACGTAAATTACCTGCAAAGGACTTGAGAAGAATTAAACGTGAAGCTGCCAGGAACCCATTTCCCTCCATTGCCATCATATTCCCGAACTGCAACCTACATGGTGTGTCCAGAAGTACAAGGTGTCAAGTGCTCAGAGACATGACCAAACCCCGACCACCACTGAATAAGACTTCAAATTTACTGTATAGATTGGGAAAAGAAATAGCTGAAGACAGATTTTTCCAAGGTTTTATGGACCGATTAAATTAGAGTGACTCTCGATTAAATTAGAATTTGTGGGCCTGTGGCAAATGAGATTCACAACAATACACTTCAACAATACGCCTCTTTGAACAGCATTTGGGAGGCTGTGGATACTGCTTCAGTGAAAGTTCGTAAACAGATCAAGAAACTGACAAACTCCATGGATGGAAGGCTCATGGCAGTTATTTAAAAAAGGGTGGTTATATTGGACACTGATTTTTTTTTTTACTAATTGTTTTTTTGTGTTACTTATTTATACACTTACTTAAAAAAAAAAATGTTTTAATTTGTTGCATAATAATTCTGCACATTTATGTTTTCCGCAGAGAAAGACCAATTTGCCTAATAATTTTGCACGCTGTGTTCTCTATTGTAAATGATGTCTTCTCAACATGGCTCCTCATATTTAACTTAGTCATTTAAATAATATTGCATGACGCTGCTTCCAAACATTATGTGCTCATATACTGTATGCAGTAATCGTAGTTTTTTCACCAGCAAAAAGTTTTCTCTAAGCTCGCGTCTCTATAAAGGAAGGTTTTAATTTGGGTCCTGACCCCTACTGAAAGATAATACTGTTGTCAGAAACAAACTGTGAAACAAAGTTGGTGGTAGAATCTTAATGTTCATTCTTATTCAGCATAAATTTTGAATTGGTATAAACGTTACACGTTTGAAGTGTAATCCACAAAAATGTCTATCATCGGTCCGTAAACCATAAACATTTTTATAATGAAAACTTCTCCCTACTTTATTTGGTTTGACGCACAGGCATGCATGTGTAAGTAGGTATGATGTAGGCAGTTATGCGAATGGTTGTCTTGGTGTTACCCATTTTTTGGTGATGAGCCCTCTTCAGTGGTCAAATTTCTGGCCTCTTATGAAAGGGGGTGGGGGGGTTGGAGGAGGTAGTGTTACATTAAACATTTTGCTCAAGCAAATCCTAACCAACATGTTGCCTCCTATTAATAGCATGTGGTGAACCTGCGAGGAAAGGGTTCTCCCTAAAAACAAAGCATGGGGGAAAGATTGCCAATGCCCTTATTATACCTAAGCAAAACTTACATTTAGACTACTACTTCCAATACAAATGGGAGTATGATGATTTCATGGATGATTATTGCAACCCCAAAACACGTTTATCTTATCTCCTCAATCATGCTATAAACAACCCGACTGCCAATGATCGATTTCTGTATGTTAGCCACTGTCTTACCAGCTAATACGAATGGGAAGTAGCATATTGCAGTAATTTCTTTACATTCAAAACACTTAAGCTTCAATTAAACAAATGTATAAATATTTGCAGTCTAACCACATAGTTTGTCTGTTAAAGATAGATAGAATTTAATAAAACCCACTTTGTTGAGCAATATCCATTTTGCCTGAGGTGGTAGGGTGGGTGGAATCGATATGAAAGCCAATCACATGACTAGCAGATATGTTATGGATATTTTCTGATATTTCAACACAACATTTGAAAAACAATCCCATTTGTGCCACCTCTTAAATAAAGACTCCTTTCAAATAAACCACATTTGAATTCACTAAGTCTGATTGAATGTGAACTCACTAAAGTGCCATCTGTGGAGTTCTCAAAAGGGACCAAATTGGTGGAACGACGCTAATATAAAAGCATCTGATAAATCACAGTGCTTTCAGGTTTACAGACAGACTAATACTGCAGCCCATCTCCACGGTGACTTATTAAACTCCCATTTCCTGAAAATTCATTTGACGCTCCCGTCGGATGAGGAGCCAATGGGAGAGTAGAAGGAGGCAGAATGTGAGTAAGCTACTTGCGAGTTTACCGGGTTTATCTATCAAGTCATTGTCAGAGTGAGTGCGTAAAGGTCTACCCTGTAAACTGTCATTCTGCTGGCTGATTTCTCAGATATCAAAAAGCCCACAAAATCTAAATCATAAGTCATGTCAAATGAGGTTACCCGGTATATTTTAGATATTGTTCATGTTGTCCTACAGTACCTTCTGCTACAGTACCTTGTGCTACAATTTACACATCCTGTGTAAATGAATGTACTTGAAAACATTTCCTCGCTGTTCTCTCAGATACAGGAACTGTTTTCCATTTCAAACAAGGAATTCTCAGTATTGCAGTTTACAACCCTTTTCATGGCTCTTTCTAAATTCTACTAAGTGGTTTAAAAACTGGTGGATGTCAGTGATAAAACTGACTGTATAGTTAATGCGGAGATTGAGACACTGAAGAACCGTATAAGCTGCTGTTAGTAGGAGTGTTAAAAAAGATTTGTCACTTAAAAAAAGTACACTATGAAGTTGTACCAAATGCTTCCTTATTCCCTACGTAGTGCACTAAGACACTATACTTCTGATCAGGAGCTGTTGTCAAAAGTAATGCTCTACCTAGGCAATAGGGTGGCATTTGTAGCTATAAAAACTGATTAAAAATGCAATTGTATTAGTTATTCATAACCTTTTTCTCTATCTTTATTGGTAGCATGTAATAGCATTTAGTTAGTAATGCTCTAAATTGGATAATGTATTGATCCCTTCCTGGTACTGCCTGCATGGTGATATCGACTGTATAGTCTTTTACAGTGCAATCACCATGAAAGAGCACAGGGATTTAATGGAAACAGTTACAGATAATGTAGAAATCGTTACTTATTAATGACTAATCAATTCAACCTGCTAACTCTAGTCATTCAGGCACAACTGAGGGAAGAGCCACCTTAAATTCACCTCGATTCAGGTCTTTTTCAGTATGGCTTGTGTACTGTGGATGGACTCACATCCCTTTGTACAATTATCATCACTAGGGGCAAATGAGGAGAGGATAAAACAGAAAACCGAAAAAAAGAGTGGCAGAGAATAGCATACACGGCAGAAAAAAAGGAAGGGAACACATCATTATCACAGTCAAACTACTTTGTTAACCTTCAGGGATATGAAAATGAAGCGATTTTGAATCAATATCACCTGTTTTGGTGCAAATGAAAATGACTGAAGAGGCAACAGTAAGACAACCCCCCGAAAGTGAATGGGTTTGCAGGTGGTGGCCACAGACAATTGCTCTCTCCTTATGCTTCCTGACTGATTCTTCTCAAGCTTTGCATTTTGCTACTGTTCTTGTCATTACTGGTAGCATGAGACGGTAACTGAGGCCCATTCCGTTTGCACAAGCAGTCCAGCTCCTCCAAGATGGCACATCCAATATGTGCCATCACAAGAATGTTTGCAGAGTCTCCCAGTGGACTGGACCATGGACTGGACCATAAAAGGGCATCAACCCAACAGCAGGACCGTTATCTGCCCCCTTGGTGCGAGGAGGAACAGGAGGAGCACTGCCAGAGACCGACAAAATGACCCCCACCCAGCAAGCTACTGGAGTGCAAACTGTCAGAAACAAAGTCCATGAGGGTGGCTTGAGGGCCTGATGTCCTCTAGTGGTACCTGTGCTCACAGCCCAGCACTGTGCAGCTCGTTTGACATTCACGAGAGAACTCCAGAATTGGCACCCCGTTCTCTTCACAGATGAGAACAGGTTCACAATGAGCACATGTTACGGACGTGAAAGAGTCTGGAAACGTCATGGTGAACATTATACAGACTGCAACATCATCCAGCATGACTGGTTAGGCGGTGGATCAGTGATGCTCTGGGGAAGCATGTCCACAGAGCATGTCCACCTTACACCGGTGCATTGGGCCCTGGGTTCCTCCTGGTGTAGGACAATGCCCGGCCACATGTGGCCAGAGTGTGTAGGCAGTTCCTGGATGACAAAGGCATTGATGCCATTAACTGGCCCAGACATGAATCCCATTGAGAACCTCTGGGACGTTATGTTTTGGTGCATCCAATGCTGCCAAGTAGAGCCACAGACTGTCCAGGACCTTACTGATTCCCTGATCCAGGTCTAAGAGGAGATCCCTCAGGACCCCATCAGTCTCCTCAAGAGCAAGCCCAGACTTTGTCGGGAGTGTATACAGGCACGTGGGGGCCATACACACTCAGTCACATTAGGAGTTGCTGTGATGAAGTCCACGCAAGTGGGAACAGCCTGCGATTTCTATTGTTTACTTATATTTTCCGTGTGAGTTTGAATCCAGCCCTCAGTCGGCTGTTGATTTTGGTTTACATTGATCGTTCTTACGTCATTTTGTCCTCAACAAATTACACAATGTACAGTGAAGATTTTGATCTTTAATACATTTCGTTCATCAAGAAGTGTAATTGCTTTGAGCAGTAAAATGGACAGAAATGAGTTATCCCAGAGAGTCATGGTGGAGAGAGAAGAGCTGCTGTAATATCCAGGAGTCTGAGACAAGCTGCTATGGAGCATCACAGCGGGCCTGGCTCCAGACTGCAACATCCACATCAAACCCTGGCTGGCCCCAGCGGACACTCATGTGAACATCAAGCACTCTTCATAAGGCCGCCACATCAGCAGTCCAAGGCCCACCAGACCTCCCCACAAGACGTCCACAGCAAAAATGAAACCCTTAGCCCACCCAAACATGGACTCAGAAAAGCTAGGCACGATAAACTACCACGTCTACAGTACATCAAGTGCTGGCCCTGCCGGGCTTTCCCATCTACAAAGTAGGACAGAGCCCCACAATCCTCCCACATCAACATCATGACATACACTTCATACACAATCCACTGTATTCAGCTAGAATCAGAGAAGCGATGATGTTGGGTATGCTACAGAACAAATTGTATCAAAAGCATACCAAGGTATATCTGCCAAGGGCATTTATGAATGTATATCACAAATTAAAGTACATAAAAAAACGTTTTTTTAATATCAGCAAAATGTTTACCATTGAAGAATAACTTTAAGAGATGGAATCTATTTTAAAACTGTTTCCCCCGAGCACACGACAATAGCCTACGGTAAAAGACATCGTGATGCAGTGAAACTAGTAAAGTAATTAAATTGATATTATGTCATTTGAAATAGATTTTGTTTTTGTATTCCGGTGATACGCAATACATTAATAAACACAGGCAAATTCTATATTTCGAGTTGAATATATCCAGTTTTAGAGGAGGTTTGAAGTTAAAACGACTTCTCATTGGCAGTAGAGGGGTCGAGGAAGGGTGTGTGACAAGTGTTAAGTGGGTACTTCCATACAGCTACACACTGTCACACGGTTTGAGGCCCACATAGGGCACTTCCATCCTTTATCCCAGTCTGTTTTGTCAGATGAGGCCCTTGAATTCAAGGACCTGGTTCATATCCCATCACACATAGACAGTTACAGACAAACAATCCACAGGAAGATCCTTAATAGATTATCTACAGAAGACCTTCAGTGATTCAGGGTTTCTTTTTGTGTGACAGAAAACTACAGTTTTACAACATGAAGTTTCATGTACCTCACTCTGAAAGTGGTCCAGCTTTAGCCCCCCCCCCAGCTAAAAAAAATAGATGTATTGTAATGGGGCATCTCAGCATGAATAAAAAAAATATTTTACTTTTTCTCACATGGTCAAAAGCAGTGCAGTAATATGAAATAAAATATCATCTGGGACATAGATTTTAGGGTGGTGCTTCTGTTTATAAGGGAGTGGATTCATGTTTAAACCCTCAGGGGAATTTATCCGCCATGTGTGTTTTTCATTATTTAAGAATAGCAGATATGGTGGTTCTGCCTCCGTTTATTATACAAACGCCTCATACAGTACCACCGCTGTTTTTGACCAGGCCTCCAGAGCTCAATGAAATTCCCATTACCAATTATCTCAAACTCCTGACAAATTACCACAGGAGACGGGCGAGGAAAAGCCAGTCTTTTTTTATAATAATGCGTCTGCAGTTTGCAGCTGAAACATTTTGCTACAATACTGCTAGGAGGGAGGGATGGGAGGGAAAGGGATGGAGGGAGGGAGGGA